>APFE031277625.1:6109-32687 GCA_000404065.3 Pinus taeda | reverse complement strand
AACCTAACAGCTACGAAATCGATCAATTTCAGGGTATCTCATCAAGTGGAAGAACTTACCCGGTGAAGATTCCAAATGGGAGGACAAGAATTTTATATAGAAGCATCAAGAACTACTCAAGCATTGAGGACAACACTTTTTTAAGGAGAGGGGCATGTTAGGTCCATATAATACTAGTGTAACCCCTTATTGTTATTAGTACAACCCCCTTATTATATTGTTGTGCCCATGTAGTCCCCATATTGTTATTATTATACCCCATAGAAGCCCACTATTGTTATTATTGTGCTCTTACATTATTATTGTTATGTAGGCTCTGATTATATTATGACTTCTTAGACTCCTATATTTAGAAAGGAGGCATTGTCATTTGTATCATCCAAGAATTGTTCATTTGTGTAATGTAAAGGAGGTTTCCCCCTCGAAGAGGCTGGTTTTTAAGGCGTTGATCTATCTTTTCTATCTTTTTGTGAGTTGGTTTCATAACATTGTTGAATTAAGGGGTATCACATGGAAACAGGAAAGATAATAAGCTCTAACAGAATGACGAAGCTTCTAAAGAAAGAACAACGAGGCGTAACTGCACAATTATGTGCACTAATGGTTCCCACATCAAAATCATCTGTCTCTAGATCTCCAAAAAGTCTTGGACAATCATTCCAAGGTATTTGAGACTCCTAAAGGTCTCCCATGTAATCGTGATCATGATCATGCTATTCATTTGATTCCACGAAGTGTTCCTCTAAACATCAGGCCTTATAAATATCCATATGCCCAAAGGAGTGAAATTGAACATATGGTTGCAGAAATGGTAGAGGTTGGTATAATGATCCAACCAAATTTGATAAACAAAGCAAGGGATGAATGGAAGAATGACGAAGCAGGGTAAGAACTCATTCAAAAGTTGCCAAAGATCCCAGTTCCAACAATATTGCCAGAACTTGACAAGGAAGGAAAAATCATATTGGAACCTGAAGCATTCACAGAATCAAGAAGTTGACAGCTACAAAATCGATCAATTTCAAAGTATCTCATCAAGTGGAGTACCTTACCCACTGAAGATTCCACATAAAAGGATGAGAATTTTATACAGAAGCGTCAAGAACTACTCAAGCGTTGAGGACAACAATTTTTTAAGGAGAGAGGCATGTTAGGTCCGTATACTACTAGTGTAACCCCTTATTGTTATTATTACAACCCCCTTATTATATTGTTGTGCCCATGTAGTCCCCATATTGTTATTATTGTGCCCCATAGAAGCCCACTATTGTTATTATTGTCCCCTTACATTATTATTGTTATGTTGGCTCTCATTATATTACGACCCCTTAGACGCCTATATATAGAAAGAAGGTCTTGTCATTTGTATCATCTAAGAATTGATCATTTGTGTAATGTAAAGGAGGTTTCCCCCTCGAAGAGGCTGAATTCCAAGGCGTTGATCTATCTTTTCTATCTTTTTGTGAGCTGGTTTTATAACATGGATATACCATTAATAGTTCAACACATAATTGCATTACAAAATATAAATTCATGTGTACAAAACTGAGCACTCCTCCATTCGATCTCAGCCTAATTTTAGCATTGAAAACTAACATACATTAAGCTCTAAAGACATCCCATAATATGAAAATAGAATTTAATTATTCCCAACAAATATGGATTCAAGCTTTAACTTATAAGGGATTAAATTCCACCTTTCCCTTAGAAACACTTCATGTTTGCTCCTATGATGAACACAGTTTGCAATTATAAAAAGTGTGCCAAAAACACACACAACACATACCGTGTAGTGCACAATTTTGAGAATGAAGATATGGATATACCATTCATAGTTCACCACATCACTGATTTACAAAATATATAAATCTTCGTGTACAAAATTGAGCACACCTTCATTCGATCTCAGCGTAAATTTAGAAAATAAAATGACCCTCGAAGATACTTTGAACTCCTTTGTGGTTGCGATTAGGAAGAGAATTACACACACTGAACATATGTCTTCGGTATTATTTATTATCATCAACAGACCGCTTAGGGATCGATTCTCGCCACAATGAGAGTTAGCATGGCCGTTAGGGCGAAGTCACTACTATTTATAAAGCATATAAGCGTTAAAACCGTTGTAGCTCGAACCAGACTTGAACCCACCACTGCTACTAATTTCATCGAAATGAATGTGTTGAAACTTGATAAGAACATTGTTGGAATTCCCCACTTTATCATAACTAGCATCAACGCCATGTTCGGTTTTGGTGAGCTCGAAAACATTTGACCTCGCATTAGAGAAATTCCCATCATTTAACATAACAAAGGACAACAGAAGTTCGTGATGGCTATTGTTTGGCTCAATATTTTCTTCATGGCTTCAGCGCTGGACATCGCTGTGAGCTTTCTCAGAAACTATAGTGGGTTTCCTTTCATCACAAATCTCAGACTAGTATATGTGATAAATATTCTAATGAAGGGTGGCTTGCATATTCTTCTGACTCTCCACCAATTTCCTGGCCTCATTAAATAGAATTTTCCTACCCAGAGTAGAAGGGCACATAGCTTGTTGCAGAAGGCCAAGATAAGTTGTCTTACTAGCTCAGTTCTTATTCTCCAGTGCATTAAAATAACCCAATGAACTCCCCAAAGCAGACAAATTGCACTGGTCTAACTTAGTTCCCAACCTCAAATCCTGAAACTTGTCCAATTTATGTGTTCTTTTCATACAATCAAAGACCCTAGCAGAGCTCAACCCAGGAATCTTTGATTCTTCCCTATCAGATTAAAACTGTGCACTGGCTCTCTGCAATCCACTGAATATATTTGAGCTCACATTAACGTTTCTTAAGTGCGCAGACCAGAGGCCCCTGGCCCTAAGCTTGGACTCGTGTGCCAGCCTCGATTTAGCTTCTAGGGGCACGCTTTCCCACTGCGCCATATGGCTCAGATTCGGCGACCCACTGGACGATTGAGCATTGGGTGAAATAATTGATTCGAACTTGGGCTTATGCCTCACGGGGTCAATACCCATCTGCAACAAACGCTTCTTCAGGTAAATATTCCAATAGTTCTTGATCCCACTCCTTTCTAACGGGGAAATATTTGTTGTCAAATTAGACGCTTCTTCAGGTAAATATTCCAATAGTTCTTGATCCCACTCCTTTCTAACGGGGAAATATTTGTTGTCAAATTAGACGTTAGGAATCTAACAACAAGAGCGTGGAACGGTTGAAGGAAGGAATCAATGCGAGGGATCAAGGCCAAAACCAATTTCTTGAAGGAATCAATGCGAGGGATCAGGGCCAAAACCAATTTCTTGTACGTTGATATGCGTCACGCTGTTGTGCCGACCATTTGCGGTCAAGCAACACATCTCAAAACTCTTTACACGCGTAAGTTTTTTACTCGACAAAAGACGACGAAAACAAAAGATTCTAATTGGTTGTAACAACAAAAACGAAAAATTCTGATTGGTTGCAATAAACAGTGTTTGCACACCAAAATTCTTAAAAAACCACTTTCGACGTAAATATATTAATATTTTAAATATATTTGTGATAGTTTATTGTAAAAATAAAAAAACATGAAAGCGAATCCCATGAACCCGGTCTTCATAAAAAGAGATCTTCAAAAAAAAATTAATCTCACTAATTTTAAAAAGGAGGGTAGAAAAACGGTTATAATCTTCGACCCGGTGTATATTCTAATGACACATATATAAATTAAAGTGAGAACTCGAAGCGCGTGTCTAATCTTCGAACGCGTGTGGCAAGTTTTATATTATAATTACACATAAATATAAATAATTTTTTTATTGTGAAAATAGAAAGCATGAAAGCGGATGTCAAAGAGCCCGATCTTCGAAAGAGGGATATGTTCAGAAAAGCAAGTTTAGTCTCACAAATTTTAAAAGGCGAGGCGGCGAAGAAGTGCATTATTGTAGGGAGAGAATTCGTAAATTCAATAAAGAATGTGTTATGATACATGTTTTTATTTAAAGTCGTATATAATATTTAAAATAATAATACATAAATAATTTTTAAATTTAGAGATGATATTTTTATGATTAATATTTTTAATTTAAAAGATTGAAATAAAATATTTTATTTGAAGTTTGGAGGATTAGAACGCCGGTAAGCCACATGGCTCTAAGAATTCTTAAGTTTTAAATTTCCAGATGATATTTTTATGATTAATATTTTTAATTTAAAAGATTAAAATAGAATATTTTATTTGAAGTTTGGAAGTTTTACTAAGTTATATGGTTTTAAGAATTCCAAGCTAACCTATACTAAAATTTTTAAAGGGGTAGTGATACAAATTTAAGCGTTGCAGATTTAGAAAGGGGGTACACTACCTTGGTTTGTGTAGATTGTAGGTTGAAGGATGCTAGAGTCTAGTGCCTTGGCTTGCGACCTTGTTGGTGCTATCTATGGACCTTAGTTGGCTTAAGGTACCCTTTTTCCCTAGTAAAGTCGTAGCCTTATCTTTTTTTTTTTAAAACAGAAACATGTATGAGGCTTTCATTAACTAATTGGCAAAAAGCCATAAACTCGGTTACAAACGCTGAGACTGGTTTTTTGAAATTCCTCCAACCAGCTGAGCATGGCACACTCACTTATGAATCTCGTTTTTTTACTATTTTTTCCTTGGACTTTTCTAGCTGATTTCCCAAGCTTATGTATACACACGAACTGCTTCAGTAAAAAATGATAGAACATAGCGAATTTTTAAGGGATTGGGTCCCATGGGACTTCACTGTCTTTGAGGATAGTTCCAACACCTAATTAGGCTGCCTTATTTGCTTCTACATCTGCTTCTTTGTTGTTGTTTCTCAGGACATGGAAAAATTCCAACTTCAGAGATTTGATCATGCCTTTAATTTTGAAATTGTCCTAGCCAGCCGAAGATCTACCAGATTTGTTTTGGACACCACAGCATTGATAATGACTTGTGAATCTCCCAATACAATTGCTTCTGTGAGTCCCAGGGTCTTAAGCGTTTTGATCCCTTGGAATAACGCCATGACTTCCACTTAGATGCTAGTGGTGTGGCCTAGACCCCAAGCAAACCTGTGGGTGGAAGAATCTTTAGGATTACTAATTATGCCTCCTGCTCCAACTCTTCCTGAATTTCCCTTAGCTGCCCCGTCAAAGAACAGGGAGGGAAGAGCTTGATTGGATAACCAAGCTTGAAACTCTGCTCTGTTTTTCCTTATTTGCCTGTCTTTAAGGCATCTGAGAGGTATTATTGACTTTTGGAAGCTTAGATTGAGAGCGGCTCCGAACTCAATATCGTCTTGGCTTAGATTTGTGTCATCCTTTTTATCACTCAGCCACTCATTTAAATGTCCTTTAACTGTATTTGCAACTACCTTGTAGTTCTGATCCTTATCTCTGAATATCCTTCTGTTTCTCTCCAACCAGGTTTGCCAACTGATAAATTTGGGTAGGGCAGTCCAAGCAAGTTTGACAATCTTGTTTTTTGGACCTGGGCCTGGGAATCTTGCCAACCACCCATCAAACAAATTCAAGACAGCGTGAGGAAGGATGGGCATCGAATTCCACGATCTAAGGAGCTCCTGCCAGACTTGGACTGTGACTTTGCAATTCAGAGAAATATGAACAACAGATTCGGAATTTTCTTTGCATAGAACGCATCTTGATGGACCGTGGAAACCCCTTTTCTGGAGCTTACCTTCTGTTAGGATTTTTTTACGGCATAGCAGCCAACAAAAGAAGTCAATCTTTGGAATAGTGGAGAAATTCCAGATGTTGTTCCAAGGCGCCGGGTTGGGGGGAACGTGGGGTCTCTCTCGGATTTTGGTATAGCCCTGTGTTACCGAATAACCAAACTGTTTTTCTCCCCAGCCTCTCGAGTCCTTCTTTGTTGCGTCCGTAGGGGCAGCTCCATGGAGCAGCTGAAGCATCGTGGCATATTCTGGCATCCACGCAGCTGGGACATCGGATTTCCAGCCTGCCCAACTATCACCATGCCAAATCGATAAATCCCATAGCGTTTTAATGTTGGCCTCGTCCATCCACGTTTTCAGTTCTCTCTTTAGGCTCAAATGTGCTAGAGGAGGTCTGTTCATAATATTATCCTCCCAAATTCTGATGAGTTTACCATTCCCGAGTATCCAATAGGCGTTATCTCTTATAAGAGGCCCGACTTTGGAGATTAGGTTGCTGAGAGGGGTTCTAAGATGCTCTTTTTGCTGCTCCAGACACCGGAGTCTCTGGCCTCTGAAGTATTTCTTCCACAGCACCAACTGAACCCAACCAGGCTTTGGCACTATAATCTTCCAAATAAGTTTAGCTCCCATTGCTAAATTCTGAGTTTTTAGATCTTTAAAATTTAGTCCTCCTTCCTATAGCAGCCTTGAGACCATTTCCCAGTTTACTAAGGAGAGCCTTTTCTCATTGTTCTTGCCTCCTTTCTAAAGGAATTTTCTGATTAGCTTATCTATGCTTTTAATGATTCCCATTGGCGCCAAAAGAACAGAAAAATTAAAGAGAGGCAGGCTGTTCAACACTGATTTAATTAGCATTGATTTCTCGACCAAGTTGAGCCAAGATGACCCCCAGGCCTGCATTTTGGCTTTGATTTTTTCTATTTGAGGGAGTCAATCCTTGCTTGAAGCTTTCCTGTGAAAGACTGGTAGCCCGAGGTATTTGAAGGAATTCCAAGATGCTGAAGCAGGAAAGCCCAGACATCTGACTATGGCACTAGCAGCAGCTACTGGAATGTTCCAGCAATAAGTATGGCACTTACCCCTGTTTAATTCACTGCCTGAAGCTTGGCAATAGTCTTCCAGAACCTCTTTGAATTTCCTTGGCATCAAATGAGAAGCAGCCCCAAGGAGCAGTGTATCGTCTGCAAAGAGTGCATGGTTGATGCTTTTGGTCCCTCTTGCTATGCATAACCCAGCTATCTCTTGGTCTTGCTGTTTCTTGTTTAAGTGAAAACTAAGGACAGAGGCTTGCAGCACAAAGAGGAGAGGTGATAGGGGGCACCCCTGCCTCAACCCTCTAGATGCTTTAAAGAAATCTGTAGCCCTGCCATTCACAAGAGGGGCAATCCAGGGTTCGGAGATACAGGCTTTGATCCATTTAATGAAATTTTGTCCAAATCCCAATTTGTGCATTACATCAAACAGAAATTTATGTCTAACATGATCAAATGCATTAGCTAGATCGAGTTTAATAACCATACCTTGTTCTTTACGACGCTGACTCGAGTGGATCGCCTCTTGGACCAAGATGAAATTTTCTACCAACTGTCGGCCTTGAATAAAGCCGCCTTGGTTCTCTGGGATGACTTTAGGGAGGATTTTCTTCAATATGTTTGCTATAACTTTAGTGATCACTTTGTATCCAATGTTACATAAAGATATTGGGCGGAATCTATTAAAGGTGTTGGCGCCTTTTTCTTTGGGAATAAGGGCGAGGAAAGTTGAGTTTGTGCAGCCCCAAATTTTCTGGAATTCTTAGGATTTTTGTATCATTTTCGTAGAATCCTTCTCCACTATCTGCCAGCATACTTGAGGAAACCTGGGTGTGAATCCATTCAGACCCGGAGCTTTGTCGGGTTCCATTGCAAAGAGCGCTTCTTTGACTTCCATTGTCGATATTTTATTTTCTAGCATCTGATTCATTTTTGCAGTGATGAACATGGGGACATCGTCTAACAAATTTCCGTTGTGGATGATCCCATCAACTTCAGAATACATTTTTTCAAAGTGTTTTGATGCAGCCTTCTTGATGCTGACAAAGTCTTTTAATGTGCTCTCCTCATTTTTAATTTCTGAAATACTGTTCCGACATTTTCTAGCTTGGGCCTGCTTATGAAAAAAGGAGGAGTTACGATCCCTAGCCTTGAGCCATAGACTCCTAGACTTGAACCGCCAAAATTCTTTTTCTGCCAGGCATGCCCTGTGGAATTTTTGCTGCAACTGGTATTCCTTATCTAGCTCTTCTTTGGTGATTTCGACAACTTCCAGATGAAGGTGCTAGATTTCCAGATCTTTTTGAATTTATTTCCTGTCCACTGCAGGATTAGGTAAGGTCTTTACCTAGCCCTTTAGCATCTTTTTAACCCTGCGAAGTTGTTCCTCCCATACAAAGAATGAAGATCCCTTGACCGGCTCCTTCTAGCATTCTCTAATCTTTTGCAAGAAATCTGTCTCTTTGGTCCATAGGGAACTAAACTTGAAAGGTATAGGCCCTAGATCCTTAGAAGGAATTAGTTCTAGACAGATAGGTTTATGATCTGAGACACTGCTTTGGAGAATGCGCATTCTAGCCTCCAGCCCCAAGAGAAGGAAGGAGATTTGGACAAGAAAACGGTCCAGTCTTGCTGCTATGTGTCCCAGCCCCACTCTCTTGTTTGACCAGGTGAACGTGCCTGTGACTAGTTTTATGTCTAGCAGGTCTCATTCTTGCATGAGATCTTCGGCCCATTCTCTTACCGGATCCCTGACTATGCTGCCTCCTCTTTTTTCTGAGGCTCGAAGGGTGAGATTTATATCTCCGTCAATGATAATGTTTCCCAAGTTTTCTAGGTCTGCTAGGCTTTTGATGGAGTCCCAGCAGTTCTTTTTCTCCCCTACATTGTTAGGAGCATACACATTGAATATACAAATAATCTCCTTTGTTTCTAGATGCTGCAATTTAAAAAAAATCCAATGGGTATTTAGAGATTTAGAGATTAGTGAAAACTTGTTTGAGTTCCAGAGCGTCCCAAGTCCTCCCGGCGCTCCCTGGGCAGACACTGCATGCGCTCCATTTTTTTTCCACAATTTTTTGCTTGCTTGGAGGAAAGTTGAGTCCTCCAACTTGGTCTTGGATGAGGAGGATATCTGGGGATTCCAATCTTATTAAGTTATGCATTTCTTCTTCCTTTGATGAGGTACCCATCGCCCTACAATTCCAGGAGACAAACTTCATTATTTATTTATGCCTTGGAGAGCTCCCTTGGAGCCCTGTGATTGCATCCTTGTCACCTTCGGGGTTTTAGATAGGAGCTTTTCTAGCGTTGGCTGGCTGCCCTGGAGTTTGTCCTTGTAGGTTTCTTGCTCTCTTTTCTCTTTTGCATTTTTGCGTCCTCGTGTAGATCTTCTGGGAGAGGACTGGGATTCCCCAATTTCCCCTTCTTCCTCTGATTCTTCGGACTCTTGGGTTTCCCCCTCTTCTTTGGAGGCCTTCTCCTCTAGAATACTTTTGATGGAGGGGGAAGCTTTTGGGGCAGAGATCTCCTTTGGCACTTCTATTTCCTGTGTGGTCATGATTTCAGTTCCAAGGATTTCAAATTTATTTCCTTGGCTTTCCCTGGCTGATTTTTGAGCAATGCCCTCTTGCAGGTTCTTGGCACTGCCAGTTGTGTTCTTCCTGTGAGAGGTTTTGGATCTGTTTGCCTAGTTCCATCCATCTTCCTTTCCTTTTTCTTCCACCCCTTTGCACAGGCAGTCCCTGGCAAAATGTCCGTAGACATGGCACTTCTGGCATTTGAATGGCAGTTGTTCATAGTCCAGTTTCTGTATATGAGACCAGGGACCAACCACTATTTTGACGGCTTCCGGCAATCCGACCTCCAGATCTACCTCTACACAGATTCTAGCACAGTCATATTGATCCTTGTTGCTAGCCTTGTCTATGAATTTTCCCAGGGTGTTGTCGATATGCTTCAAAGAATCCCAGTTCCAGCAGTGAAATGGCAAGTTGGGGAGCCTCACCCACATCGGGACTGCTGTTGGCACGTCCACCGCTGGATTGAAGTCTAGTGTCCATTTGTTTAAGTACAGCCCTTGGGGGCCCATGAAGTAGGGGCCATTCCTGAAAATTAGGTCTTTGTCTTCTTTTGCAGAAAATTCAAACAAGAAGTAGCCTCTCTCGAGGAAGTAAGAGGTTACCTTATTTTGAATCAGAGGTGCCCAGTTCCTGGCAACCCAGTTCTCAGTCGTCTTCGGGGAAGGGCAGAGTCCTGTAAACTGTCCTACCAGAGCCCGTTTTGCTAAAGAGAGAGCTACTTGGATCGACCCTTCTGGTGGGAGGGTGATCTTTGGGATATCTTCCAACCTTTTCACAAACTTTGCTGCTTTTGAGGATTTCTTCTTGGGCAGGGAGGCTAGGAGTGATTTGAAGGCCTCTACTACAGAGGGGGGAGGAGGAGAAGGCTCCTCCATGGAGAATCAAAATCACCAGCCAAGGCGGTCGCAGCCGGGAGCAAGTCTCTCAATGGATCTCCGCAAGTGCAAAGACGAAACCTCCGCGAGAACCCACGTAGGCTCCAGACAGGTCTACTCGTGGGCACCTACGCAAGCTCAGGGCACGAGGAGCTGCGCACGCAGACTCGGCTCCCGCTGGTTGCGGGCTTCTCAGGATGCAGAGCTCGGCAGCTATTATGAGAAGGAGATAAAGTCGTAGCCTTATCTTGGGGATGTCCCACTGGTGAAAATGTTAGAGTAATGTAGTGTATGGCTAGGTGGAACATCTGAGTTTTGTAGTTAGTTGGTGTTTCATTTAAAATATTAGTGTTCCATATTATGTATATGTTGTGTATATTTCCCATATTTACATATTATTTATGGTTTATACCTTTAATCATATTTTTATGTGTAGATTATGTTGCATTGCATACTAGTTTGCACGTAGAGAAGCATGACAGAGTATGGTTAAGGTATCAAGGGTGCCATAATGAAAAATCATGACTTTTTTTTCCAACAGAAATAATTAAAAAAATACTCTTTTCATTAAAAAAGGAGTTTAAATGGTCCTATCTTTGAACCTTGATGACCCACATACATTCTCTATGTTGAGAATAAGGGAAAAACATAATACCAAAAGGCAAAACAAGGGCACCAGAAACCCCAGCTGCTTCGACGATAGACCAATATAAAACAGATCAAGGGAAAGATAAAGTTTAATAGTTCAGAGGAAACAACTCCTTGAATCGTTGAGTCATCATATGAAAATTACATCATACTACAATCTAAATAGAATGGTATAGATCAAAAGTTCCTCAAAAAAGTATGAAGGACCATCTATTGGAAATAATAAAAAATGAAAATAGAGAAAAATAAAGGAAGTTGATTAATCCTAGGAATAAACAAACCCCGATCCACAAACAACACCATTGACAAGGTAATCAAATTGTATCAAGGACGTCTGAAGGGAAATCTCGCGCTTGGAGAGGGCATCTACTATTGAATTCTTCTCCCGATATACATTATGGAAGGAGATGTCACTGAAGGAGGACAACAATGACTTGGTATTTTGCATCCAATGGGATAAGGATGACACCTCAAGAGAGTTTTTTCCTTGTGCCCATTCGATGACCATGTTGGAGTCTCTTACAATCATAATCTTCTCAATTGCAAGCCAAACAACGCACTGTAGAACCCCCCAAAGTGCCACCACCTTAACCATACAATTAGAACTAGGTCCACCTAACCAACAAAAATGGAAGGCATGTGATAGATTTAGTTTTAAATAGGCCCCACATCCACACTAACCACTAGAGGAGTCCCTGTCAAAGTACCCAATGGGAAAGGAGGCTCCTAGATCCTTTAGTGTAATATAACGTTTAAGGGTCTTTGGTTTCCAAGGACCAAACTCGCGGATATAGGCAACAATTTTCAGACTCATGACCAACACATTAGGGGGTTTATTCTAAAAAATGATAGTATTTCTACTCCTTCAAATGCCCCAAAAAATGTACGGTGGAACAGTTCTGAATTTTTTTAGCCTAAAGGTCCAAGAAGTGATGAAAGAGAAAATTGAATATTGTTCCACCACTATGTCAATCTTGAGAATTTTGGAGACTTCCTCCCATATAGAAATAGCAAATGGGCAATTCAGAAGCTACTGCACAAAATCTTTGAAATCCAACTCAAATAAAGGGCATCTTCCTGGACCTATAAACCCCTCTTCATCCGATTTTCCCAAGCGAGAATTTGATTATGAATAACCAACCATGTCTTGGGTATGTGTTATATTCTTTCCACGACTAACCTCATGTGCAAGGGGGTTAAAGGGGGGTGGTAACCCCTCTATTGGAGGTTTTGAGGGGGGTGGTAGCCCCCCTCTACAAGGTTCGGGCGAACCTACCTATGGTTTTGTGCATGGCTTTCACACATGGTTTTGGGCATGATGGTTTTCTACCCATGGTATTTTGTAGATCCGGTCAAGGGAACTACAACTATGTTCTAATCCAAGGTTAATGGATTGGTGTTTATAGATGCTTCAACATGTATATATATGTATTGTAACATTGAAAGGAATATAATGAAAAATCAATTTGGTAGTCCCGGTTTTGGGATCCAAGGGAAAATCTCTGTGCATATTTGTTTTATGTTTTATGCTCTCGCCATTGTTTATTTTCTATTTTTTAGAATTCATATGCAGGTAATTTTGTATGGGGTTGAAACCTACACCACGTGAATCATTTTAGCTTTAATGGAACATCCCATTTCCACATTTGAGCCAACCAATCTGCATAGAGACCAGGTTGATTATTCATGGAGATATAGGAGTAAGCCTCTTTCACTGAGATGTTGCTTGCATATGTACGACCTCCCCACACAAGCTTATCTTCCTTACAAGACAAGGAGATGCCTGCATTGCACATCTTAATTTGATATTGTTCCCACTCGATCTCATATCATTCCAGAATTTCAATATCTCGAGAGTGTGGCCATCTAGTAGGAGAGAATGGGGATGGGCACCAAGACTAACTAAGGAATAAATACCATGTTCATGCAGAGATTGAACAACCATAAACAAAAGGATATGATCCCAGTCACACCCTTTATGGTTGTATGGTAATCAAGTTATATTATAGAGAAATTAAATGGTAATCTAGTTAATGTTGGGCCCTAGTGAGCATACTATATTATGGTATCAAAGATTCTATGAGATTGATTAAAGGATTTTTTTCAAAGTTTGAAATTATAGAGGTAGTAAAGCACCCTAATGGGTGGTTGAGGTGTTATGAATCTTAAGAAAGGTAAGAAATTACTTGGTTTGATTTATATTTTTATTTCCATGCTCGAAAATCTTTAAGAGAAACACTCGTATGTCACCATAGTTTTGATGAGTTAAAAGGTTAGGAAGGTCAATATTGTACAAATATTTTGAAATTGTGTTCTAATGTGTGTGCATTTAGGACATTTTAAGAGAAAGCTCCTTTCATATTCAACCCTCTTCATCTCACAAAAAAAACAATTTTTTGACCCACAATATTTTGGGAATCATTCAATGTCCTGTTTCACTACGACAATCATGAGAATTTGTTCTTATTTTAAAAATGTTTTTCTTATTTACACTAATCAAAACATATAGATACTTTAGATATTAATTATTAGGTTGATCACCTTCTCATAGTATCTAAATTTTCTTTTATTCTCTAAGTTTTCATTGCACCACAAATTCTTAAATTTATATGAATGATATTTTTAAGATTATCATTATTCTATAGAGTGGCGTATTCCATTCCCCAATAATTTAGCCAAGACTTAAGATCTTTATGCTACCCTCTCTTGGGCTACAGGTGGTTCTCATTGGAGTTTAATGAAGAAATTTATGAAGCCTCTTCTCTTCCTTCTTGATTATCTTTTTCTTGTTTATGAACCTAGTACTTAGTCATAGTCATACTCTCAATGGGGAAAATAATTACTTGTATGAAGTTGATAGGATTGAGGGCGTCTTTCCGTTAATTGTAAGATTATAAGTTATAAAACACCTTTGGATTTTCTCTATATTTCTAAACAATTCTCTAGAGATACTATGGTCTCAAACTTCATAACCATATAATATAACAATAGTGAGGAGAGCCTCGAAGAGGAGTTTATTCTTATCCCATAGCCAAAGGTCTACTAATTTACAATTATTTTCAATTCCATATATACATTTTCTGTCATATATTTTTCATTTATCAATGTTATAATTCCTATTAAGCTGGTGATGGAGATGAATTTCAATATATTCGTATGATGTCACTTCCTCCTAGCTTTGGTTCTCATACATGAAATTAGTGTAAGTGATATTTTTTATTTAATTACCATAACCTTTGTTTTGCTAGTGTTAAAAATCTTACCCATACTCAAGCATAAATCCTTGAAGACTTTTAGTTACTTGTCAAGATCATAGGGTCTCTTCACTACAAGAAAATAATCATCGACATAAAATAAGAAGGATGATTAATACAATAACAAGAGTTGGGCCAACACAACCTACTTATTTGAACAACCCTTGAACTCATCAATGCGTATGCCAAAAACGATAGAGGATAGGGAAGAAAGTTTCTTAAGTCTTATACACTAACAAGAGTTGGGCGAACAAAACCTACTTCTTCCAAACAATCCTTTAACTCGTCAATATGTATGCCAAAAATGGTAAGGAAACAAAATTGCTTAAGTCGCGTATTACAATTAATTTCTTCTAATTGTCCCTCAACATTTCTAAACTTGGAAATAATACTCTCATATGACCTTCCCATGGAAACTCTCAACTTGAAAGGAACTTTTAACTCCTTTAACCTATTCCTAAGGTTAATTATGTCTCAAAATCTTTTCAAAAGTCAATAAAACAAATTGAGAGATTGATTTTCTTATTTCCTGAGAGTTCAATGATCATAAGCATAACAACCTTCCCATGGTAACTCTCAACTTGAAAGGAATTTTTAACTCCTTTAACCAATTCCCAAGGTTAGTTTTTTCCAAAGTCAATACAACAGATTGTAACATTGGTTTTATTATTTTTGCAATTATCATAAGCATAACAAGGTGGTCCATAGTTAAATGGTAGTTTCTAAATTTGACATCGCTTTCTTTTCTTGAACTTCTAACCATACTCTTTTCCCAAATAATTATATATAACTTGGCTAAAAAAAGGTTAATCATAATAAGATTGTTCTAAAAAATATTTATTTGATTTCTAATTTACTAGATTTCAGCATAATAATTTTAAATATCTTTAATTTTCTTTCTGCGAACAACTTAATGCCAAACACTCTATATTTTATATTGAAAAAATATCTTATAACTAAAAATAGCTTAATCTATAAACTCAAAAACTCTACATGTTTTGAATGGTATCCATAACATTATAAGACTCATAAAGGAAATAAAACTTTAAGTAGAAATTTAAATCTTTCCACGGGATCATTGTTGGGTAGGTGTTGTTATGTTGGGTAGGTGTTGTTATGTTGTGTCAGGTGCAACGAGGGGATCATAACAGGGCAACAATGACCTTCCTGGGGTTCAAGGCAGTGCTTCTATTTTTTTTCTTTTGCAGATCTAAACATGGTTGGGTGGACCCAAGGATGGTGGGTGGACCCACACATGGTTTTGAGCAAGGTTTTCATGTTTTTACACATGATGGTTTTCCCCACGGTATTTTGTAGATCTAGTCAAGTAAATTACAATTATGTATTAATCCAGAGTTAATGGATTGGGGGTTTGTGAATGCTTAGGCATGTATATAATGTATTGTAACATTGAAATGAATATGTTATTTCCATTGTATATTTTCTATTTTTAAGAATTATTTTGTAGATAATGTTTATACATGTTAAAATCTTCAATCACATTGTTTTTCTTAGTGTAAAAAGGTATAAAACATAGATTTTTAATTTTAGATCCAATTCCTAGAAATTTATAAATATATATAATCCTTATCCATTTAAATAATAAATTATTAACTTTTTTCCAATTATTTAATAATAATATTCAATATGGGTACGGTGAGGAAGAGATGGGAAAAGCTTTAAAACCATTGTGGTGGCTAGCGTTTTTCCCTAGATGACCAATCTATTTTTAGATCAAGTGGACTTCTTTGCAAATATCTATGATAATCTAATCAATGACAAATATTAGTGATTCAACGACAAAGATAATTTCTTTTGGATGAATGGTTGCCAAATAAGCAAGCTCTTTTTTGGTTTAATATAGTTCCATTATGAAATCTCGGTAGTTCAAGAAGTTTCTTCCCTCAATGTTCCTTTTGATGAGGAAACATTTAGTTGTGAGAAGTTTTTTTTGGAGTAAGGTTTGGTTTGCATGTCTAATGGATTTTGGTCGCAACTAATGGATCTACATAAATGGATCTCTGAGACATGGAAACTTTGTTTAACAGATGACCTGAATATTTATCCCATGTCTTGGGTTTTTTCATTGTTGTTTTTGACAATATTGAGGACAAGAAGGCCATTTGTGAATCGGGTCCATGGTTCTAAGGCAGTTTTGATCTCTTCATGCAGCCCTAGTCACCCACCTTTGATTCGGTAATGGAATCAATCTCCACAACTCTAGTTTGTGTAAGGCTTCTAAAACTACCCTTGCATCTTTAGAATATCCAATCGTCATATTCAGAATGCTCTTGAAATTTTTTGTTACCACAGCCAAATGCAAGAAATTATTATGAAACTATTTATGCTCGACTTTCTGTGGAGATGCAATTCAATAAGGGTTTTCTTGCTGAGATCAATTTGATAGTCTCAAATTATATATAGGTCCAAAAGCTTGACTATGAAAATGTTTTATTGTGGTGATGTTATGAAATGGGCAATGTAATAAAAAATTGGCAGTGTCAAAGCAACTAATATCGAAAAAAATACCGAAGGTCTAAATGGTGGGAGGGAGCTCAGGGTGATCATTATGCAATACACAAAGAGGAAGAGCCTCAGGGTGAGAAAGAACCAGAAGATAAGCCGGAAACTGATACTGCCAAAGAAAATGCATTAGAGGCAACAAAAGTCAATCAAGAAAAAATGCATGATAGTGAAAATTCTTCGGACTCAACGAAAGTGGAAAAATGGAAAACCCTTATGGAAAACAGATCCCCTTTGAAAACCACAAGGAATAATCGAGTCAAAAACAACAACGTTCACTTGCCAAAGAATGACCCGTTGAAATCTGCAGAAAAACAAGTTGGACTCAAGTTGGGAAGAAAAAAAGCACTAATGTGGTTGTGGTAGTTGGTGGCTGGTGTGTGCAAGGAAGTTTAGCAAACAATGGTTGACCATGGATTGACCATGTTGAATGTGGGTGAACATGGTTTGATAAATTTTGCTATGGTTGACAATAATTTTCTATAATAGATTATGGTTTACCATGTTAAGAATGGATGGTTGAAGTTGACCATGTTCGATCATGATGTTGTTGGTTGACCATATTTAACCATTCTAACCATGGTTGAATATGGTTGGCCATTAGGAATGGGTAGAGCATGGTTTGTTCAATGTTGACTATGATTGACAAAAAACGACCATGGTTGACCAAGGCTGACCTTAGTTGTCCATGGTTGACTATGGCTAAGCTTGTCTATAGTTAAAACATGAGAGATAATGACTGACATTGTTTGACCATGTATGACCATGGATGAGTTTGTTTGACCAAACCAAGCTTGGTCAAACATGGTTGGCTATGGTCAACATGTGGCTGACTAAGCGTTTACATGGTTGACCATGTATGACCATGGATGAATTTGTTTGACCATAAGTGAGCTTGGTCAAACATGGTTGGCTATGGTCAACATGTGGCTGACATTTACATGGTTGATTAAGGTTGGTAATGCTTACCCAACGATAATTGTGGTTGGCCATGACTAAACATGATGCCCGTGTTGACCATGGTTGACCACGTTCAACCACATTTCCCATCACTGTTGACAATGGATGACCATAGTTGACTAAAATTCAATATCGGAGATTATGACTTATCAATTCTCCAAGATGGAAAGGGTATTTTATAATTATAGCAGAACAATCTGCACTGGGTGACACATGCTTGTGGAAGCTTCAGAGAAACTGCTGCATATGAGAGATATGGATCAAGTAGGCGTCACAATTATTTTACGCCAACAAACAAGCATGTTCTTTGTGGGCACGATAAATGGCATTCATGAAATGAGGCCAAGAAATATGGTAGGGCCCGCATCCTGGCAAAGGGCGGTGGCACAAAAGGGCACGTCTATCCAAGTTGTGGGGAAGGCATGAGCGATAAGACTGATACGGAACTTCCGTAACACACAATAAATATTTTTCAGGTTCTCAGACAGATACAGAGCCCCGACCATCACTGTAAGTTCATCGGAAAACCGACTTTTCAGTGTAAGTTCATCGAACAACCATTACGGAGAGGGAGGTAAATTTTGTTGTAGAACTATTATTATTAATATAATAACTAGCAGTAGTAGTATAGTTCAGTACAGTGTTATAAATAGAATAGTTGACATTTATTTATATTAACATTCAAAGTATTTAGAATTAAATTATAAAAATAATTAAATTATAGGTGTTGTTAAATTATTATTTATTATTATTAAAATAATATATATATATGATTTTTTTATTAGGAAGATCTATTTTTACTTTAAATAGATATTTTAATTCATAAATAGGTTATGGTTAGTTTACAATGGTTTAATTATTAGTGAGATTGTTACTTTATTACAGTGTATGGTTCATTCAAATATTAAAAGATTTGGGGAAAAAATTAATATAATACTAGTTCATATGACTCTTTTTAATTAATCAATTTAATTAAAAGGGGAAAAAAGGCATAACTATTTTAGAGATAAATATCAACCCTTGATTTTTATATACTAATATAAATATTTTAGAATATTTGGAAAGGTTAAATCCTTATCATCCACCTAATAATTATTGATAGTTAAATTAAAATTTTGGAATAGACACACTTTTGTTTTGGGTACTCGGTATTGATAGTTTATGATATTAAGTTCATAGTTTTACATGTCATTCAAACTTGAGAAGAATTTAATATTTCTCATTGTAAGGTTTAAACAATGCTAAGTATTGACACACTTCTACATTTAAGAAAGAATATTGGCTATTTTTAAGCCATAAAATATTGAAATTTTCCCAAATAAGTATATATAATATATATATAAATGTTAAAAAAAAATTATTTATTATAATAATTTTAATTTCTAAAATATGATTAATTATTAAATCGAATACTATATCATAAGGTATATATCTAATTATTAATACTTAAAATTTGAATTAAAAACTTATTTCAACCATTTTAATTTATAGATATTATTAATTATAAGATATAAATTACATCATGTTTTATATCATGTTTTATCATTGTGTGTCTATTAATAATATTTTTACAATTTTTAACAATTTGAATATCATTGTGTGTCTATTAATAATATTTTTACATTTTTAACGATTTGAATATAAATAATTTGAGTATGAATAATGTGGTTGAAATATAATGATCAATTTCATTTTTCATAAATTTCTTAGGGGTATTAAAAGGTAAAAAAATAAAGTTTTCTTAAATATTTCAAACCCATTATTAATGTGATTATATTAATATATAAATAATTATTATGAATCTTTGAATAAGCAGGGGATACAATACAAAAATTCTATTACTTCCCATTTATAGATGGCATCCAAAATGCACATACTTGACAGAAAAAAATATAAATTTGATTACGATTTATATATATAATATTATAGGGTGGTAGGAGCGTGGAGGATTATCCTATGCCACCCTATGCCACCCTATGCCACGATGAACAAATAGAGACTTAATATGCATAGAGTTTGAGA
The DNA here is from genome assembly GCA_000404065.3 of Pinus taeda. Taxonomy (NCBI): domain Eukaryota; kingdom Viridiplantae; phylum Streptophyta; class Pinopsida; order Pinales; family Pinaceae; genus Pinus; species Pinus taeda. Next base: position 13,106 of record APFE031277625.1, on the reverse strand, counting down.
ATGACAATCAATAATCAAGTTGAATACCTTGTGCTTTAGTAGGGACTGAAGATTGTATTGGTAAAAAAAAAACTAAATAACATTGTTTGGAGATTCAATGACTGTAATATGCCAGATATGGAAAGATAAAGGATTGCAAAGCATAACCTCTCCCCCATCTTGCATAGCATTATTTTACAAACTATGTGTATAAACAAATGAACACAATAGGAGATTCTTGGTCAATAAGGGAGCTACATTAAAGCAAAGGGAAACTAAAATTTGATCCTAGGGGTTTTCCAACTCACTCATTCTATGATCAATTAAATCAATCATTATGCCTTATATAAAAAATATAATGGCCCTCACAGTTGAACAATTATGCCTTATATATAAAAAATATAATGGCCCTCACAGTTGAACAATTGAACCAATCGAACCAATCCTCATGGTGGATCCCATCCACACCTCTCTCATTAATCAGAAGGTTAAGAACTCGAATTTCGACGCAATTTTGTAAGGATTATGAGCACTCATTAATTTTCCAGCCACACAACATGGAGGGAATGAACCTTTGTTTAAATTGCATTAACGTCTGGAGACTTGAGGTAATGAAACGAGAGAACAAGTGGCACAAGGTTTCAATGCAGTATGGTTGGAATATGTTAACAAAAGTGTGGAGAGCCTCGACTTTGATCACACATTCACTTATTTACAGATTGACATTAATATCATTAGCCCTCTATATCATACGACTGACATTCATTGGAGATGATTGAGGGCCAAACATAGATTTAGTAGTCATGTTGGAAAGACGGAGGAGACAAAGCATGAATTCACACATAAAATGCATGAGCTGCTGCTCTTCTATTGATCACACAAAACATGGTGTTTACAATGAACTCGGCGAAGGGTATTTATCCTTTTCCAACTAGTGACGTGCCTAAAATATCTTGACATGCATCCAAATGCAACCCCACGTCTATCACTTAACTCGACTTGACTAACACTCAAATACTCAATCACTAAGTTAACTGACTCTCTAAGTTTAGCCAAATCCTCATGCAAGAGTAATTATCTTATTTTAACACTCCCCCTTAATTGCAATCGCTAAACTAAAACATGACTCATGACAGCTCAAATATGCCTGCTGGTCTATGTCTCAGCTAGTCTTACAACACCCAAATTTCTTCTATGAAACTCAAACACGTCTTGTGCTAATGACTTAGTAAATATGCCAGCCAATTGAACACTAGATTTACAAGGCTTCAAGTGAACTTCTCCATTGCTAACATGTTCTCTAATAAAGTGATATCTAGTATCAATATGCTTACTCTTCTGATGAAACACACGATTCTTGGATAGTGCAATTGCTGAGGTGTTGTCACAATATATTGATGTTGATCCTTGACATTTCTGCTTGAGTCCATACTCTTCTTTACCACACTGCTTAACATGTTACTGCTACATATTCTTCTTCTGTTGATGAAAGTGTCACAATGGGTTGCTTCTTAGATGCCCATGAAATCACACCTGAACCAAGATGGAACATATAACCATAAGTGCTCTTCCTTTCATCCAAACTACCTGCAAAATCACTATCTGTGTATCCGATCAAATCTTTATTTTCTGTGCTTGCATACATTATGCCACAATCTCTAGTTCCTGCTATGTATCTTAGAATTCTTTTTCCTGCACCCTAATGTGTGCTTTTTGGAGTCTCCATAAATCTGGAAATCAAACTCAATGCTTGCATGATATCCGATCTTGTAGCTATGAGATACATGAGGCTGCCAACCAATCTTTTTAATAGACTTGGATTGACATCTGATCCTTCATCATCCTTGCTTAACTTTGTACCTGTTTCAACTAGTGTAGGGACATGCTTGCAATTTTCCATCCTGAATATTTTCAACAAATCTTTGGCATATTTATTTTGACAAATAAAAATTCCTTTTTCAGAATTCTCAACTTCTATGCCAAGAAAAATTTCATGAGACCAAGATTTGTCATGTCAAATTATTTCATCATGGCTGCTTTAAATTCATCTATCTCAAAATCTGTAAAAATCATGTCATCAACATATAAGCAAACAATCAAAATCTGTCCATGCTCATTTACCTTTGTGTACAAGGTAGGTTCATTGTTGTTTCTGCAAAATCCATTCTTAATCATGTAGTTGTCGATTTTGCTATACCAAGCTTTAGGTGCTTACATTAGTCCATAGAGTGCTTTCTTCAACCTGTAAACTTTATCTTTGTTACCTTCAACTTCATAACTTGGAGGCTGTTGCACATACATTTATTCTTCTAGAAATCCATTCAAGAAGGCTGATTTCACATCCATTTGATATACTTTCCACTTGTTCTGAGTTGTTGTGGCTAGAAATGCTCTTACAGTATCCAATCTGGCTACAGGAGAAAATGTTTCTCCAAAGTCTATTCCTGGTTGCTGCAAGAATCCTTTTGCTACAAGTCGTTCTTTAAATCTGTCAATTTCACCTTTCTCATTCAACTTTGTCTTGTACACCCACTTCACACCAATGGGATTTTTGTCCTTTGGTAAATCAACCAAATCCCATGTATCATTCTTTTCAATAGCTTCAATTTCTTCATCCATGACTTGCACCCAATTTTCATCTTTGATTGCTTCTTCAAACGAAGAAGGTTGGAATGGCAACAATGAAAAATTGAACTAACATCCAAATCATCATAAATATCTTTAAAAATTCTCATCTTTCTCTTACCATTGCTTGATTCATCACCTAATTGACTGTTGGGAGAATCTCGATTTGTTGATCTTCTTGAAGATCCATGCTGCTCTAAAATCCTTGGAGTCCTTGTTGGTGTGTCTCTATTTGGTGTCTTCATCTGTGATTCTTGCTTCTCCTTTTCTTCTACATCATCTTCTTCCATCGATGGCACTTGTGCATCAACTATTTTGTCTACAGTCCCATTCCATGACTCCTGTTCCTCTCTGCTAATTATGGTCTTCTTTGTGACAAGGTTAGAGAATTTGTAAGCTTTCGATTGCTCACTATAACCAGTGAATATGCATTTTTCATTTTTACCATCCAATCTTTCTCTTCGCTCCTTAGGCACATGTGCATAAGCTACACATACAAATACTCGGAGATGAGATACGCTGCAATACATACCTGACCATGCTTGTTATGGTACTCTGTTCATCACACTCTTTGTAGGAGATTTGTTGATCACATAAATAGCACATGAAACTGCTTCTGCCAATACTCATTAGACAAGTTTCTGCCTTTCAACATGCTTCTTACCATGTTCATAATTGTCTTGTTCTTTCCCTCTACTACACCATTATGTTGTGGTGTGTACCTGGTTGTAAACTGTCTTCTGATTCCATGTTGTTTGCAGTAATCATGGAATGCCTTTGAATCATATTCTCCACCACAATCTGACCTCAATAGCTTGATCTTTCGATTACTTTGGTTCTCTCCTAAGGCTTTGAATTCTTTGAACTTTGCAAAAGTTTCAGACTTCTTCTTCAAGAATTAAACCCAAGTCTTTCTACTGTAATCATCAATGAACGTGAGGAAGTGATAACTTCCACCAATCGACTATGTCTTCATAGGACCACACAAGTCTGTATGCACTAGCTCAAGAGATTGCTTTGCTCTGTATGCAACTCCCATTGGAAAACTTTGATGGTGTTGCTTTCCCAAGATGCAACACTCACAAGTACTAGAAGGTTCTTTTATGGGAGTTAATCCTCTGACCATCTGTTTTAGCTACAACAATATTAAACCTGAAAAGTGCAAGTGTTCAAATCGAAAGTGCCATAACCAATAATCATCAGAACATGCAACTGTAAAAGAACTGACCTGATCATTGTAATTCATAATTAGAGGAAAGAGTCTCTTCCTCGTCATTTGCACCTTTGCTATCAGTGGCTTACTTGGGGGCTTGTCATATATAACACATTCTTGACCTTGAAAGATAACTCTGTATCCTTTCTGTGTTAATTGACCAACACTTATTAAATTATGTTTGAGACTAGGAACATAATATACCTTTGAGATTGTCTTTGGCTCCCCTTGCTTGGTCAGAATGTTGACCACTCCTTTTCCATTTACTTCCACAGTCTTGTCAGTCCCCAACTTTACCTCTATTTTCACAGATTGATCGAAATTTGCAACCAACTCCTTGTTGTCTGTCATGTGGTTACTGCAACCACTGTCTAATAACCACACACTAGCAGAAGGTTCATGCATGGTATGACAAGCTAGGAACATGGAGTTAGTACTCTCTATAGTGACATTAGCTTTCTGGTTCCCTTGATCAGCTATATTCTTCCTGCAATCACAAGAATAGTGACGAAATTTATTGCAATAATAACATCTCACCTTTGATTTGTCAACTCTTTGATTATTGTTGAAGCTTCTGTAGTTGCTCCCACTTTCATGTTCATGCTCTTCTTGGTCATCTCTTTGACCACCATATCTTCCACTTCATCCTCTGCCTCTCGATCTACTTCTGCCTTGACCTTTGTCTCTTGAAATAGAAACCTTACTTTTGAAAGCAATCTCTAAAGTGGAATCTTTATTTCTATCTATCCTTGCCTCATGCGATAGAAGTGATCCCATTAGCTCATCAACTGTCAATGATGCCAAATCCTTGGCTTCTTCTATGGCTTCTACCACAACATCAAATTTGGTAGACAAAGATCTAAGGACCTTCTCAACTACTGTTTGATCTTTAATTTCTTCACCTTAAATATTTAACTGATTTACGACAGTTATGACCCGATTCATGAAAGAATCAATGTCCTCTATCTCCTTCATTTGCAGACTTTCAAAATCTCTCTTAGTATTTTACAACTTAACAATATTGGCTTTGGCCATACCTGTATAGTTTGTCGCCAAAGTATCCCATGTTACTTTTGCTGAAGATGTGATCATAATCTTCTGAAACACTATTCGGTCCACTCCCTACTGGATAAATTGCAACGCTTGTGCATTCTTCATTTTGTCTATTTTTCATTGTTCTCTCTTTGCATTAGTGAGAGCTTGTGCTTTTGCTTCATCCTTAGGTTCTGAAAACCCAAACTTGACATAATCCCAAACATCATGTGCCTGCAACGTGGTCGCCATCTTAATGATCCACACAACATAATCCTTCCCTGTAAACGGTGGGAACTTGCGCTAGAAATTTGAGAAAGCCATCTTTCTTTAAAAATTTCTCTTTTAAAACCTTTTAAATAAAAATCCCTAAAAAAAAACTTTGAAAATATATTTTCCAAAAACCTTTTAAAAAAGCCCTTGAAAAAACTTTAATAAAAAAATTTTCACCACATCTTTAAAAAAAACAAACTTATAAACCTCAAGTATTAAAAAGACCACATGAATTTGATCTTTTAATAAACAACGTGACCTTTCATAATTTTTTTCGTGCTCTAAACAAAAAAGCTACTCCTATCAGGAAAACGACTCCTTTGACTTTGCAATTAACGTGTCTCATGTGATGACCGCATGTGACTAACGTCTTATGTTGAAGATAACGAAGAATATCCTAGAATAGGTTGAGTTGGTTCACGTAACCTCAGGATAGGAATTGGTTTCTATTTCTTAGGATCTTGTTCTAACTTCCCTAAAACCATGTTTTCTATTTAATGTGTAATGTGCATGAACAATGTATAGCGTTCTACAGAGCTAGACTCTCCTGGTTCAGGCTCTCTTTTGTAGAGCTGACTAGTGGGTTTTATTTTATTTAATACAACCATTGCCATTTTTATCATGGTATCAGAGCATCAGGGCTAAGGAACCTATACGTTGTCTGGTGGGTGCAACTAAACCGAAATTGTCGCAGGTTTTGAGTGGATAGGCACGACAATAGCACTATTACACTTCACGATTTTTATTTTTTTGACCATCGCAAGTTTTTAGTGTACATTTGCGACAGTGTCAGATGTTAGGTGTATATTTGTGACAGTCTCGAATATTAGGCATACATCTGCGACAACATCTCAGATATTAGGTGTACATCTGCGACACGTCTCAAAAAATTAATGTACATTTGCGACGATCGTGTAAACAACTTAAAGGCTCCGAGAGAAGGCTGCAGAGGCTGACAACAGAAGGTTGTTTGGAGGCTGTGAAGGAAGCCACGGTGATCTGCGGGTGTGCTGCGAGATCAAACAACATTGAAGATCAATGATTTGTCTTTGTCACAAATCTAGGGTGAATCTAACATCTTCTTTTACCTGTCGAACTTTTTTCTTTTAAATCACCAAGATGAATAACAATATGTTTGAAGCATGCTTAAATGAGCATAACAAGCTCGATGGTTCCAATTATGCAAATTGGAAATTCAAGATGCAGACTCTGCTAAATGTGCAGAGTGCTTGGACAATTGCGAATGGGGATGAGTCGAAGCCCGCGGCTGGATCAACATCGATCCTAGATTGGGAGAAGTGAGAAGGTAAAGCAAGGATGTTGTTGAAAATGTCAGTGAAATACTGCATCATACCACACATTAGAGAATGTAAGACAGCTAACGAGATCTGGGGAATTCTGAAGGAGTTGTGTGAGATTAGGAATTCAAATCGTCTTTTGTTCCTCAAGAGTAAGATCCTATCCTTGAAGATGGAGGAGAATGGAACAATTGCTTCATTCATAGCAAGGATCAAAGAACAATGTAAACTTTGAAACAGGAACTATAAACTCTATAAACTCAAACCGGGAACTCTGGCAAAAAAAAACCCCGTAAAAACATAAAAAACAGTGGTAAAAACTAAAAGTGTTGGTGATGGAATAACACCTCTTTTTTTCTAGGTTAAATTTTCAATATGTTTTAAAATTGGCGGTGAAAACCAATTTTTTGTGCAAGAATTATCTAAAAAACACCCTCAAAATAACAAAAAAAATTTCAAAGGTAAAATTTCAACAATTTTGAAATAATGGCATAAAATATTTTATCATGACCCTCAAAAACATTAAAATTTCAAAAAAATAATGAAAACATAAAATAAAAATAAAATTAAAACAATG
>APFE031277622.1:0-11396 GCA_000404065.3 Pinus taeda | reverse complement strand
TAGAATGCAATTTATTGAATTCAGTGTGGTATTGGCTGTGCGGTTGTATCGTAATTAATCTGTGAGAGAGAAATGCAGCTATACACCGAAGTCTCTTCTAATGTCTGAATGATTTCTTGGACCAAATGTGTTCTATATTTATGTACATGGGCATTTTAAATGCATTAAAAGCTCTTGGGTTGACCTAGCTTAAAATGTCTATTTTATTTCTGAATATTGTATTTTTAAACAATTTGCCATCTAAGATAAGCATAAGTATATATTGATGCATCGGATAAGTATAATTATATATTATGTCTTTTCAATAAATAATTACTAAATTAGATTAGGTAGGTTTTTAATATTTGTAATAAGAAATTGCAAATCTAACAACATAATTACTTTAAAAAATTTGTTTCCTTATAAAATATTCTTATTCTAATGAAACTGGTTGCTTATTGCGATATATTATTATGAATTTGGTAATACTACCCCTTAATTCATTGCACTCATGTCCAAAGAGAGGTGGTCTTTTCTTTCCATTAATCCCAGAACTATGGGTTACACCCTACCCATCACCCTTCATAGTGAGACCACAACCCCACTTATCATAGAGCCACAAGAAATGGGTTTGATCTATAATGTACTCAGAATTAGTGTAAACTCTCTTCAGGACATAGGTTTTAAGGTGCTTTGTGAGCTCAAATGGGATGATTTGGCGTTATATTCTTTGTTAATTGCATGATTATCCTCTCGAGGCAAGAGGCAAGGCCATATTGCGATCATAGGGGATTCACTAAATGAACCTATGACCTATCACGTGCGTTCACGGCATATTAAACAATACCCTTCATTTGACTACATATTGGAAAATAACCCTAAAAACCACATTATTTAACCCCTTACCAATACAAAACCAATACATCTTCCCAATTTAAAAATCTCCTACTTCCAATAGATATTGTAGGTATCCATTTTTTCATTAACATTTTTTATACCCATTTATATTTTATCATTAATTTTTAGCTCCATTTTTTATAATTGCTAATATAAAAACCCTTCACCCCTTATATATCCTCCAAGATATTATGTCATTTTTAGCTCAATATAAATCCCTCAATATGAACCCACATGGTATGATATTGCTCCCCTAGTGAAGCCCCCATGGTTGCGATTAGGCCCTCTAATTTCTTTTTTAGTAGATGTCTTCCTATGGTTATGAATCATAAAATTTGTCTCTTTTTTAAAATACCTAGTGATTACTCTTGTGGGATTTGTGAGAAGTTGAGTTCATTATTATCAAGTCATTGATTTCTAGGTTGCAACCTTCATTCTCCTTGTTATTCTTAGGAAGCACATGGAAATATGATATGAAGTTTATCTCTTCAAGTATTTTATGAGTTCATTTCATAAGATTGCCAAATTCCTTATCTTTTGGAGAAGATCCTCCCACCAAGTGTTGAATGAAAAGGAGATAATTCACGACACTCAAGATAGGTGATTTGTTATTCTTTCGCAGCTTGAACCCCCCTAAGGACATAAGATTCAATTGGTTTTTTTGATATACTTGGAGGGCTCCATGAATATGCCGATATTACGTCCTTGGCATCATATAACACCCCTCCCCTCATCTGTGACCCCTAACAATTTTCATAATAATAATAATAATAATAATTCATTTTTAAGGTCATCCCCAAGTAAAAAACAAAATTGATGTATGAGACCCCTTTTCTCATTAGAAAAGGGACCAACCTCTACATAGAGATTTGAGACCCCTTGATTTTATCAAGGCATATATACTCTTCGCCTACAATTTTGAATTTGCAATTGTTAGAAGAAAAATATACTCTTAACCACCCCCTCAAACATTCTTCCCATTGTCATTACTCTTACCAAAATCTTCTCTTATTTATTATTATAATTATTCATAATTTCCCCTCATCTCATATTACATAAAATAATTTTCAAATCTTTAATGTAAAAATAAATATTATTTATTAATCACTCTAGTATTAAAATTTACATTTTCAATATCAATTTAAATTAACGACATAGTTAAAAACCGTCGATGATGGTTATAAAAAAGCGTGTCGAATGAATATAATATTGACTACTATGCTACAATGTTGAAAAGAAAAATAATGGATTAAATGTCATACTATGATAATAAATGATAATTTGGTTATCGGAAAAGTTAACTCGCATATGGGTAAATCAAGGGATGTATCCATGTCAATACGTATTCAACCCAACATTAAAGCTAGCGTAATGTAAGAAGACATAACAGCAAGATGAACCGGTGGGTTTCTGGGAATCGTGATTAAGTGGACCGGACCGCGTATTTGATAGTTGTGATTAAAATCGTTTGACAAATTCCTATGATAGAAGAGGGAAAGCAGACCAGGCGACGTATTTGATAGTTGTGAACAAAATCGTTTGACAAATTCCTGTAATAGAAGAGGGAAAGCAGATATCAGCGAGATGGATCGAAGCGACTCTGCAGATCGTGATTACGGCCTCCGATGCCGGAGTGGATGTGATCGTGATAAGTTCAGCAGTTGTGCGACTGCTGCTTTGTTTGATTTGGGTTTTTTATTTTTGGTTTTGTCCACAGTGTTGCTGGTACTCTTCAAGTGTTTTTTGATTTTGAATTTCTTCTCGAAATATGGCTTAATAATTAAAAATAAATCTTCTAACATACTTATAACTATGATTTTGCAAAAACATTTTCACGAAATTTTTTTTATTGCTGTGTTGAAGCTTCTATGATCTTTAAGAGATTTTTTTGGTGTAAATTACATGATGTTTCATTTGTCGACCCGTTTTGAACCAACTAGTGTCGTTCATTGTGAGACAAGTTTAAGTACTGAAGACATAGTAATAAATTAATAAACTACTAGAAACTACTAGACTTAACCCTGACAATTATGACTAAACATGATTGCATAAAAGGATGTAAATGCCTAGATAGAAATCTATAATGCTATGGTTATATTGCTCTCAACAAGAAGAAAATAAATAGATAGCATCATAACAACTCACGAGATGGACACCTCAATTAGACCACTTGAACAAGAGAGAAACCCACCCACATCGAGGTGAGAGGGGATGCCAATTGATTGTTGGTAAGAGGAAACAAACTTAATTAGTGTTTGATATCACTAAGGCACACACTAAATAGTATAAAGTCCACCACTTGATTACAACTACCAGCATTACAGTCTTAGCACTAAGAAGGTTGACTTTTGAAAAGAAAACTATAGAAGCAATAACTTTCGAAATCCAGAGGAGAGATGGGTGATTGAAAAGCACTTGGCCTATAATCTCCCAAATTTCCAAGATAAAAAGTGTTGGGTTACCAATTACATCTTGATAACACTTATTCGTCTTCTGCATCAAGTTAGCCATATATACCAAGGATATCCTCATGAGTGCCACGCAAGAAAACATCAAAATTGACTTTTCTGATAGCATGAGGTTTGAGGAAAAATTAAATAGGTTGATGGGATGGTTCTACCTCAATTTTTGTCCAGAAGGGTTGACTACAAAGATCATAAAGCATAAACACGTTCCTATTGATGTCTCTCTGTAGACTACATGTCCAAAGTGTAAATCCTAGTTGCAAGCTTCATTGATTCAAGATAAAAATTTTGAGGCCATTAAAAGTGAAAATTGTATTATCTCACAAAATAGAATGGGGAGATTTGCAAGAGTTCTCAATATGGTGGTCTCAATTTCCTTACAATCTATAGGAGAAGACTGCATGGTTTCCACAAGAAAACACATGTACATATCATGGCATCTTTAAAGAATAGAATTCCCTCCTTTCATTGAATCGTATGATTTGATTCATGGGATGGATGGATGGTGAAAAGCAGAGAGGAAGAGTCTAGGATTCAAGTCTGAAGTCATGGAGTAGAGTGAGACGCCTCCCATAGAGATTTAGCACATTTTCAATCATGTGAGAGGAATCAATTGTTGTTTCGGATGATTTCTTGTATTGAAGGCTCGAGAGGAAATTTATTTTAGGGGGAAGTTGTGGCATTCAAATTTCAGAAAATGATGCATTGTTTCATGTCATTCCCATTAGAGTATGTGCAAAGGGACAATGTTTTATTCACTTGTGGTTCACAAGTGATTTTCGCTTCATATATATTCAATGTTGGCATGGATTTTCATGATGACCCTGACATGGGTCATCCCTTAGGTGTTAGATGGGGTCCCTTAGGTATGTATTTTGTTTGATTTGTTATGTTATTTATGTTCTTTGGTACCTTTTTCATTATATTTTTATGTGATGAAACTGATAGTAGATTTCTTTGTGTTTGTAGATATGGGAACTTGCGGTTGAGAAATATTAACTATATGAGATCAACCTCATGGCGATGATCATACACAAGTAGCATTGTATATTGGGTAGGTTCGAATTGCTAAGGGGGAACTAAAGTGGCACCAGATACCACAACAACATGATGAATTTCATGTAGGGATATTTCCCACCCCAAGGAAGAGGGGGCCTAAGCAGAGCTTCGTGAGGAGAAACGTGATATGCAATATTGAGTATTTTGCCTTGAGGTGAGGGAAATTGATGTGCACCATTGGATATTGATGATTTTTCTGGGGATTGTAGAGGCTGAATGGGTCATGCTAGGTGAGGACATAGGTGACATGCATAATGATTGGTAGTCAATATTGGAAAGGGCAGTAGTGGTGAAAGTGACAACTTGACTGATACTAGTTTTTAACTTTGAGGAGCCTCATGAGTCTCTTGTTGGTGGTAGAGGGAAATGGGGTTTTTCTCCAACACTAGCTCCTCCCTAGATGTCATATTGACATATGTACTAGGGGCAACATCCATTATGAGGATTTCCCCACTTTTTCACTATGGCCTATTTTTAAGTGCTAAGAGCACGTTAATGTATGTAAATTATATATTTGACACAGACACACACATATACATATGATATTTTGAGCTCTCATACTGTGTCTTATTGATGTGATGATATGTATGATGTGATGGATATTTATTATGCTGTGTATGTTTGACATGCTTCTAAATGAGCCTTATATGGTTAATGTTATGCTTGCTAGTTTCGAATGTGATTTCTATTTTATTGATGTCATGGTTCTTATGTCTTGGCCTGTGTGAGAAAGTAAAATGATTAAATATCCATACTAACAATTTAACATGATGGTACTTACAAAATGAGTGAGGATCACCAATTTGGAATGTGTGATGTAGTTGTGCAATGACATGCTGGGAATCAATTAATGAATGCGTGTGGGAATTGGAAAGGTGTGTGGCATCAGCCAAGAGCCCAATGTTAGCATTGTATTCATCTTGGTTACTGATAGATGACTGGAAACAAACTCTATTTCTATGGAGAGTGGTTTTATCAAGGATGTAAATAGCCTGGGATACCAAAGTTATGTTTTGCAACCATCGAGAAGTGCACCAAAAAATTCAATGAAGTAAGTTAGTGATTAGTCCATCTGTCACACAATTAAATGAGTAGAGATTATAATACATGATAAAGAGGTTATCAACATACAAATATTGTAAAATATGTACAACACGGTAATGTAGGGAGATATAGGCTGAGTCATTATGAGCACATTTTTTTGAGATAGAGCTGATTAACAAGGTCTTTGAGACATTTTCCATCTGGATCACTCAAGTTGTATACTCCTTTGAGGAGACAATTCTAGAATATATAGGGTCCCTTCCACAACGTTTCAAGATTCCTTAACCCTAAGCTTCATTAGAGACATCATAACATAATACTATATCTCCCTCATGGAATGAGTGGGGGGTTATAGTGTAGTTGGAGGCTTTGGATAATTTCTTGGTAACTTCATTATTATGGGGAGAGGCTCATCCATTTTCATCAATGTGTTTGAGTCTTATGAGGCACTACTCAAGGGGAGCAATGTTAGGGCGCAGTTCCACTATGGTGCATAGTGTAAGGATTTCACACTCAATTGGGACTATTATTTTTATTTCTGTTCATTTCCTTCCAAATATCTTCAATTATTTGTATGCTTTAGCGAATAAAAATAAAGCGTTCATTAATAGTAGCTTATCTTATAAAATCGTCATGAGAGAATGTGATTGACCATATATGAAATTGAGCAAATTTAAAGTAATCCGTGAAGTATTTGTTACCAAAGTTGGGAACCATTATCAGGATTATTGTTACCAATAGTCACACAAAATGGTTGCAAGTCAAAATAGCCACTAGTTAGAAACGATAACATGGACATCTATATTTCTTGGTACATTAATGTATTTCTTTTGTATGTGCACTCTAGGTAATATTTTCATTCTCAAATTCAATTGTTTCTAATGATTGTGTTATTGGAAATGTTAGGCAGTTTTTTTATTGTCATTTTGTTAATTTAGTTTTTCTGTATCAATGCAATCGGAAGGAGCAAAACAATCACTAGTGTGTAATAAGACAATTCACCTAGTGAACATTTGTAATTTCCTATGTGGCGTACGATATTGGGGTAAACTAATGACCACCTTCTTAACCTGACGAAGGTGTGAGAAGGAGTCATATTTATGGAGCAAAGTTTTGTTTTAGTCAAGATACATTTGGGGGAATATTGATTGCATTTCCATTTCCAAGGTGTCGGAAGCTATGAAACTAGTGATTGTGGAGGAATACTTTACCGCAATGACAAAAATATAAATGTTAGCAGAATAACAAAAGTAGCTTTTGAACTTTCTAGGATGAATAGAAAATCCAAACATGCACTCTATTTACATTGGAGAGAGGTTACAATCTTCCATTTTTAGTGGTTTCAATCTAATCATTGGTAATGTGTGTAAACCTATCACCTATGACACCATGGAATGCACAACCAATGTGAATCCATTTTGTTCCAACGAATTGAAAACGTTGAAGATAGGGAATTGGATTACATCATGCAATGGTAGTTACAATGGTTATGTGCCCTTGTTTCCCTCCTCCAAAGCACTTGAGAAAGTTTATCCACACACTTTCCCTATCCAAAAAGGAAATGAAAAAAAGCTTTATAACTCCCATTATAAAATCTCAAACGTAGTTATATTAAGCAAACTATCATATCACTTATCTTTTTCACCCTTGCAAATTATATATGCTATGAAAAATGGGATTTCAACCTAAAATCTCACAATTTCCATGACATGTCATTGCTTACACACTACCCTATTTCATTATAAGTATAATATAATAAAAAAATGAAATAAATTTAATAAAAATAACATAATACTAATACCAATCCCCGCCACCCCTCCATCCCTCCCCCCCTCTCATCGGACCCACAACACACTACCTAATTAATAACAAATATTTGCAAAATAAATAGAATCTCATTTAATATTTAACTCTATTTTCTTCTCGTTTTTTTTTGAAACATTTTATGAATATCTTTTTGTTCTAAAGAATACTTATTATTCATTACTTATTTACTTACTTATATAATTTTAATTATTGGGTAGGTGCTAAGCTCTCATGCAACATTCATTCATAAAAAAAATTAATATGCTATGGGCTAGTATCATGGCTTATCAATACCTCATGTCTAAAAGTCCATAACTCATTTCATATGAAAATTTAATTAAAGGATAAGGAATATGTATAAATGCACTTGCTATAAAACTTAACCTTTGATTTATGTATACTAATAAGAGTATTTTAGAATATTGCACCGGCAATAAATCATACCATCCACAAAATAATTATTGATAATCAAATGAAAAATTGACAAACCAAAATTCCAAAATAATATGGCTATCAACGTCATTTTGTAAAAATGAAAAGAAAGTTTTAAACCGCATAGCTAGCGTTCCTGTAGCTTAGTTTAATTATTGAACTTTGAAAAATACTAACCAACTATTTATGACATATATTAGATGGTTAGGCTCCAATTTGAAATGCGTAATGAAGACCTTTTCTTTCTTATGCATATTATTTAATACTTATAGAAACCATTGAAGTCATCACATATTATTTCATGTTCTTCATCAATCAAGAACAAAAAATTATCAAAAAGTATATGCTTAGCATGTTCACCTATTTTAAGAATATACAATTGGAGATTTGTATTTGCTTAACAAGTTCTCCCATGTGTAACTTTATTATTTATTTGCAAATATGATTGAATGTTCATCTTTGACCAATTTTTGCAACAACAAAAAAAACACGTGGAACCAATGTGATTTTAGTTATAACATTAATTACATAACAATTACTAATATTTAATATAATATTAATAATGATGTCATTCAAATTAGTGTTAACTGAAATTTGGTGTATTATTTGATAAAGATACTTTGAATGTTTAATATGTATATATGTGTGTGTGGGGGTGTGGGGGGGAGGAGGGGCCATATTCAACCATTTTAAGAATACACATAATTGGATATATTTGATATTTGTATTTGCTTAGTATGTTCTCCCAAAATGTAACTTTATTATTATGTTAAAATACTAAAGATACTAAATTAGTAAATTGCATTTCAAAATGAAGAATAATATTTTCTGATTTTATTGATTTTAAGTTAAAAATGAACGTCTATTATTTGACTGTTGGTCATGTGAAATCAGATTGTCTTCACAACCATTTTAATATGTGTATGTGTGTGTGTGGGGTAGGGGGGCATATTCAACTATTTTAAGAATACACATAATTGGATATTTGTATTTGCTTAGTATGTTCTCCCAAAATGTAATTTTATTATTAAGTTAAAATATTAAAGATACTAAATTAATAAATTGCATTTCAAAATTAGGAATAATATTTTGTGATTTTTTTAAAAAGTGTTTGATTTTAAGTTAAAAATGAAGGTCCATTATTTGGCTGTTGGTCATGTGAAATCAGATTCAGCCTCCACAAAACACCTTTAATATAGATTCTTCACTTGAATATTTGAAACATATATTACATTGTTAAAAGAAATTCAACCCATAACACTACATGTAAAGCTGTAATTGTAATAATACATAAGAGAAAGAATTAAAGTGAAAACTACGAAAAAAAAATAATACTAAACCAAAACATTCCAAACCAAACCACCCATTAAACCTTTAATCCTTAAAAAAAAAAGATATAACTATAAAAATCATTAATAGTGAAGAATTGACTAAAATTAATCTTTTAAATATAAAAAAATTTACACACAAAATTAACTATATCAAAAATATAACATATTATTACAATTTTTTTTTACTATAGAATAACTATTAAAAGAATCAAATAAACTATTTCTAAACTAGGAAAATAACCCAACCAATTTAAATAAATTTGTTATAAATGCAAATAAAGTATTTCTAAACTATGAAAATAACCCAACTAATTTAAGTAGATTCGTTATTTCTCATATTTAAGCTATTAGGAAGGGGTGAGTTGGAGGGGTGGGTTAATATCTTGTTAGTAACATTTCTATTAAAATAACCCAACTAATTTAAGTAAATTCGTTATTTCTCATCTTTAAGCTATTAGGAAGGGGTGAGTTGGAGGGGTGGGTTAATATCTTGTCAGTAACATTATTTTGAAGAAAAGTTGAATCCGTAATTCGTCTCCTATCAGATCCGTTTGCTGGATGGTTCAAGCACTCCGTACATTGGGGCCCGGCGGAGCAATATAGCTAGCAATAACCACCCACTTGCTGTAGGTTGCGCATCGTCCAAAGTAATTTTATATTTGATGTCGATTTGTTCAATTAAGCTATTGAGGCCACATCAAAGGTTTCGGCTCCTCGAATTTGTTGGGTGGTGATTAAGAGTTGGGTGGTGATTAAGAGTGCGGGCAAAGCTATATTTGCTGAGAAGTGAGTCAAACAGACACTCCCCCTTGTCTTTTCAAACCCTGGAATCTGCTATGTGGCGCTTCAGCAATTTCCGAAAATGATTCCACGGGATGAGAATCGAAGTTTGATTTCAATTCTATGTAATCAATCATAATCAGACAATTTACTTATTATTTTTCGAAATGAAATACATACATACCGCAAAAATTAATTAACAGTAATGAAAAAATTATACCCATCCTATAATCCAATGAACATTAACTGCTGCCATAGATATTAGAGCCAGCCAACTGCCCAGCTCGGCCGGAGTTTCAAATCCCTTGATCGCAAAAATTGGCTGTGCTCATCAATTTCTTTAAAAAGGAAAAATTTGGCTGTGCCATAATATTTTGGTATAGTTTGCCATAATATTTTGGACTATACAAGTGATCACAGACGGCTTGACAACTTGCTCCCACTCCATAGTCATAAAAAAAAAGTATTGATGTAAATTCCTCTTCCTCACGGAGGAATTATAGTTGGGATCATAAATTCCGCCATGACAGAGGAAAAATCTTTTTCATCAGAGACCAAAATTCTTTTTCCTCGGAGACCAAATTCGCTGGCCTAAAAGCTCAAACCCCATGGCGCCATTCATACTTTTTCCTCTAAACGGTCCTTCATTGATCTCGAAATGGCCAGAGAGAATATCAGGCTCGCAGTCACAGTAACTGTGAAGGATGTTGTTGTTATTTAGCTACGAGTCAAACAAACACTCACCATTGTTTTTTAATGCCTGGAATGGGCAGATCTCCTGCTATGTGGCGCTTCAGCAATTTCTGAAAATGATTTTACAGCGCCTGAACCAGAACGCGATGAGAATCGAACTTGGGTAAGTCGTAACGTTCTCAATTTAAATATATATATATAAATTAATTTCGGTAAAACCCGAGAAAACTCTGGATATGACGATAATGATCTGCATATCAGGTGGTGATAACTAGACTATCAGCTGACAATTCGTGTATCTCCTGATAACTCGCGTATTCAGTGATATGTGGCGTAACCCTTATGATAATTCGCATAACGGCCGTTATAGCTCGCATAACGGGTCGGATTGTTCATATTCGACGGTGGTTACTCGCATATTCATATGACATCGATCGGATAAACGGCAGAGACCTCGCGTAAACGCTCGTATATCATATGAAAACGATGGCATATCAGCGTAATCGCGCGCTTATCCTTGAGTGATAATCAGCGTATCCGTTGACAAAATACATCGCAATTGGTGATACCTCGCGTATCATTTGACAGATCGCTTTAAAATGTTGATAACTCGCACATCGAATGAAAATTCGCGTATCAGTGATAACCGGCGTTATAATTCGCATAACTCGGGAGATAACGGCTTCTTCTGTAATGGCAAGTTTCCGTCCAACTCCGGCGACGTCAGAATTGCGGCTCCCCTCTTCTTCATGTAATTGTTGAGCATCGCGCCGCCGCAATGGTCTGCGGAAGAGGCCACCCGTTGCGTAGAGAAATTCAAGATCAGATAGAAGGCGTACAAGCTTAGCCGCGTAATATACAAGTTTAGGCTGCTCTTTTGAAAAAACAGGTATGATCGTTTTCAAGAATT
>APFE031277604.1:0-13125 GCA_000404065.3 Pinus taeda | reverse complement strand
CAAGGCAATTTTACATCTATTCTTAGCTTCGGGGGCGCTGCCCCCGATCCCCCCGCCAGGGGGGGGGGCTCCCAAAGGTCGTAGCCACCCCCCCGGACCCCCCTTGCAGCGAATATTTTACGGGTGGCGTTGCCACCCCATTACGAACTGGCATCCAATGCGACGATACCTTGGAATACAGAAGATAATCAGGCTCCATACCCAACAATCTCCCACTTGGAGACTGATTATAACAACTCCACTGCTGCTTCATTTGTTGGACAATGACTCCACTTTGGACCTCGCTATTTCTTATCTTCTTCATCATACTTGAATACCAATTGAAACTAAGAAAATTCTCAATTTCTCCCTAGTTACAACTTTTGTTAACATATTTGCAGGATTCTGGCTAGTGCATATCTTTTCCAGCTTCAACTGTCCATCTTCCAATGCTAACCGTATAAAATGGTACTTGAGCTATATATGTTTAGTCTTGGAATGAAATATAAAGTTCTTTGTAAGATGTATGGCACTCTGGCTGAGTACATTTATTTCCTACATGTTAGAACCTGCAACAAGCATGTCATCTACATACAATAACAATATAATATAGCTGCCATCATTTTGCCTTTTGAGATATACACAATGGTCAGAGTGACATCTAGTATAACCTTGTTCAGACATAAACCTGTCAAATTTTAGATACCACTGCCTTGGATTCTATTTTAATCCATACAAGCTCTTCTTCAACCTGCACACTAGTTTCTCCTTCCCTTTTACCTCATATCCTTGTGGCTGTTGCATATATATCTCTTCCTCCAAATCTCCATGGAGAAATGTTGTCTTTACATCTAACTACTCAAGATGCAAATCTTCGGCTGCTACTAGACTTAAAATAGTTATGATTGAAGTCATTTTAACAACAGGAGAAAATATCTTATCAAATTCTATACCCTTTTTCTGTGCAAACCCTTTCACCACAAGTCTAGCTTTATACCTTTTTCTACCTCCATCTTCTTCCTTTAACTTGTAAACTCATTTATTCTGCAATTTTGTTTTACCTATAGGCAACCTGACTAAGTCCCAAGTCTGGTTATGTGCTAAGGAGTCCATCCCTTCTTTCATGGCTTGCTCCCACTTCTTCCTAGTTTCTACCTGCACTGCTTCTTCATAACATTCTAGTTCACCAGAATTAGTCAACAATACATAATATAATGAAGGAGAGTATTGTTCAAGTGGTCTACTTATCCTGGTAGATCTTATAACACCACTTTCAGGTGTTTGAGGTGCTTGTTGCTATTGTGGTTGTTGTTCTGGCTATTGATCATTATGATTTTTAGGCACCATCACTTTTCCTGTGATCTCGTCAAGCACTGTGTAATCTCTGTTTTCTTTTTCCTATTTCTTTTCCTGCAATTGATCCTTATACAAAACCTTTTCATTGAATATGACATCTATGCTTCTAATGATTTTGTGTTTTTCATAAGCATAAAAGCGATAACCAAAATCATTAACACCATATCCAATAAAGGTACGTTTCTCTGATTTTGCCTCAAGCTTTGTTCTATTTTCTTTATTAATGTGGACAAAGGCTTCACAACCAAAAGTATTTAAAAAAGAGTATTTTACCTTTTTACCTGTCCATGCCTCCTCTAGAATACCACCATCCAAGGAACTTGAAGGCCCTCTATTTATTAGATAAACAACAGTATCTACAACATCTACCCAAAATTGTAAAGGCAATCCTGCATGCAATCTCATGCACCTTGCATGCTCCATGATTGTCCTGTTCATCCTTTCTGACACACCATTTTCTTGTGGTGTTCCTGGAACTGTCTTCTCTCTACGAATTCCGTTCTTTGAACAATACCTATCGAACTTTTTGCTACAATATTCATCTCCATTGTTTGATCTGAGTCACTTCAACCTTTTTCTTGTCTCATTTTCAACCAAAGCTTTCCATTTCTTGAAAGTATCAAATACATTAGATTTATTTCGAATACAATAAATCCAGGTTTTTCTGGTTGCATCATCAATAAAAGTAACGTAATAATGAAAGCCACCAAGAGATGATACATGAGTAGGTATCCATACATCTGTATGCACAAGCTCTAATTTTTCACTCTTCTTTTCTTTCCCAACTCTAAGGAATCTGACACTCTTCTGCTTTCCATAAACACAATTCTCACAGAATTTTAAATCAACATGCTTCAAACCTAGCAACAAATTTCTTAAGTGAAGAATATACATCCCCTTCTCACTCATGTGCCCAAGCCTATGATGCCACAATGCAATATCTTCTCCTATAGAGGTTAAAGCATTAACAAAATTAGAAATACCATTGCATAAATACAATGTACCAACCTTTCCTCCTTTCTCTATTACCAGAGATCCTTTAGTGACCTTCTAGGTTTTATTTGTGAAAGTAGTTACACAACCTTCACCTCCCAACTACCCTGTTGAAATCAGATTTTTCTTCAGATCTGGAACATGCCTTATCTCCTTCAATAACCACTGATTTCCATTTTGCTGTTTTATGAAAATTGTACCCATTCCAATGATTTTACTGGGTTTATCATCACCCAATCGAACTTGTCCAAAATCTCCTTGAACATAATCATAAAAATGTTTCCTATCAGGGGTGGCATGGAATGAGTCCCCTGAATCTACCACCTAGGCATCAATAATATTTTCTAATGAAAGAATCAAAGCATCTTGCAACACATCACCTATTACATTCGCTTCATGATTAGTTTCTTGTTGCGCATCTCCTTCTTTTCCCTTTAGAGACTTGTAGTCTTTCTTCAAGTGTCCTTTCTTCACGCATTTCCAACACACTATCCCCAATCTGGACTTGGATCTACCTTTTCTTGTCTTACTGCAATATCCAGGGCTCTTTCCTCTTTCCATTTTTCTTCCCCTAGTCTCTGTAGTCAAAGCATTACCTGATGTCTCACCGGAGCTTTTCCGTCGCATTTCCTCACTAAGGATTGCACCGACAACATCATCAAACTTTAAAGTACTAGATCCAGAGACAAATTTACTAATGGCCATAACCAAACCATTCCAACTTTCTGGAAAGGAGCACAGAAATAACAGAGCCCTAACTTCATCATCAAAAGTTAACCCTACAGAACTTAACTGACTGGTAACTGTATTAAACTCATTTAAATGATCAGCAATAGATCCACCTTCTAACATCTTCATATTAAATAAATGCTTCATATGAAATCCCTTATTTGAGACTGAGGGTTTTTCATATAGTTTGGCCAATGTCTACATTAAACCCTCTGTTGTCGTTTCCTTTAAAATATTAAACATTACCGACGCCGCTAGGCACAGCCGTATTGTTCCAAGTGCTTTTCTGTCTAGAATATCCCATTCTGTGTCTGTCATACTCGTTGGCTTCTTTGTCTTTCCGCTCAATAGTTAGTACATATCTCTTTGGTATAAATAATCTTCCATTTGCATCTTCCACAACTGGTAGTTTTGGCCATTAAATTTTTCAACCCTAAACCTACCATCCTCTGCCATTGTTCCCACTCGAACCAGGAACCCTTCTCTCTTGCGGGTTTATTAGCCAAATAGACCTTGGGCTCTGATACCAGTTGTTAGAAAATTATATATTAAAGAGCAATGGAACACATAAAATATTGTAGAAATATAAACACAGAAAACGCATAAAACAAGAGAGACACAGATATACGTGGTTCACCCAGTTTAGGCTACGTCCACGGAGAAACAACCAGTCCTTCTTTTCATATTATCCAGCAAACTAAAGAGATACAACCTACAACAGATCCCCTGTAATTCCCTCTTCGCTCTCAATCTCCTCTCTCTTCCTCACTCAGAATACAGATCTACATAGATGCAATACAATTCCCCCATATATAGTGAGGGGTTACCTTCTAGGGCAAAAAACCCTAAATTAAACATAACTTCTACTGTCAAATCTCCACCTAATAAACAACTCAGATTTACTACGAAATTACAACATTTTACAAGGCAATTTTACATCTATTCTTAGCTTCGGGGGTGCTGCCCCCGATCCCCCCGCCAGGGGGAGCTCCCAAAGGTCGCAGCTGCCCCCCTTGGACCCCCCCTGCAACGAATATTTTATGGGCGGCAATGCGAACTGGCCTCCAATGTGGAAATACCTTTGAATACATAAGATAATCAGGCTCCACACCCAACATGTTGTGTGTGAACGTGTTTTCTGGATTCTTTATGTGTGGTTGAATTGAAAAGAGTCTTGTGACACTTCAGCATTTGGCCAATCTCCGATCTATATTCCTTGTGTTGGTTTCATATTTTGGTCGATGAAGTTCCAATGGAAAACACGATCCATCTGCAATGAGAGTTTTGGGTCAAACAATGAACTTGTTTCTATTTAGGAAACCTTATGCCCATACGCGGTTCTTTGTGTTTCAATGTTCTCACGCTTATCTAATTAGTAGAAGAGGAGAAGGGGAAAAATATAAACAAACAAACCTAAATCAAAGGTCTCTATATGATTCTTTGAAGAAACAACCTCTCCCACTCTCAATAAGTCGGGATCCCTTTTCCGCCCATAAAATGAATAAGTGCCAATTCATAGTCCTATAACAATAAATAAATAAAGGTGAAAGAAGAGAAAGGATTATTGCATAGAGAGGTGAAGCAAGAAACTCCGTCAGGGTACTGACCAGGCTCACTGGCAGGGAAGAAATGTTTGTGTTCCTGTAGTGACTCCATCGGGGTACTATTTAGGCCCACTAGAAGTGGAGCAACACTAGAGATGAAAAATCATACTTTGAAAATCTAAATTTCACGAACTTCCCTACCTTTCCCAATTGGAAACATTGTGATATTATTGAATCCTATGTTTTGTTCAACCGAGAAGGCATAAAAGGGACCATGTATATTCACGGGGTAAGTGGGTAGACCAAAGTAATATACATTATGAGTCAATACTCCTTGAAGAACCAAGACCCTACATAAGAGAGTTAACTAAAGCAGAGAAGATGGAATTCTAGCAGTGTGTCACCAAGTGTTGTCGCTACTACAACACCCTCCAAAATTTTGGCCTACACTCAATTTTAGAGCCTTCCTTGGTCTTGTACATTGTTGTCACAAACATTGAAACTCATTCCATGTGTTTTCCTGAAGTGTTTCGGTCACATCTGCAAGATATGAAAAATGTAATATTTTCACATGTTAGTTGTCATACAATGTGTATAAGCCTATTTTGGTGGTTTCAAGGGGCTAACTTTGTGAAAATGATTTAATCTAACCATGTAAAAATTTATCGCACTCATTTCCAAAGTTTTCAGCATTGTTGCGTGAGTACCATCACGGTCGTCGAAAATTGTATCTTAAGTGTCGCACTTGTAATAAGTTGTCGCATTGAGAGAAATTAATTTCTCATGTGTCCTAGATGATCTATGTTTTTGTGTCATTAATTATTCTAAGTGTGTGATCAAAGTTGAAGGCATATAACTATTCACATCAGCGTCACCTATCTCGCACTTAGCTAACTTTTGAAAAGCTTCCCGACCAAGCAACTTAGCTTCACCTGGCCTCCATGAACTACACATTGCACAGTCTCAGTACTCTAGCTGTGACCTTTCCTCTTGACACTACTCAATGCAAAATCCCCGCCTCCTAGGACTGCTGCACTCTGCAGTTCCAGTGCTGAAGTCTCGAGCTTGGCTCCCGAAATTGTGCAATCCATCTTCCTAGCTTGGCCTCAATTGTGCATTACAAAATATCTAGCCTCAAGCTCATCCCCTGAGCTACACAATTATGCAATGGCCCAGCCTCCTTTGCCTCCCAGAACTACGTAATGTATTAATCTAGTGCCCATCCTCTCAGCCTGTCACTTTGACCTCCATAATTGCATAGTTTTCTTCCTTGGCCTAGCCTGGACTATACATTGTGTAGTATCAAAGCCTAATGTTCACCCCTGACTTCTTGAACTGCACAATTGGGTAGTCACTGAGCCCCTCTCCCATATTTTCACCTAGTTTCGGCTCGGTCAATGGATCAATATGCACTATCATAAACTAGGGGGTTTTTCGAATTGATGTTGTAGTATACCTAAGGGGGACAGTATGGGGTACAGAGGGAGGTACCCAAGGGAATAATGTAATAATAGGATGGACCATAGTAATAAATAAAGTGGTTAACCCATATCACGTAAGGGACCACAAGTAGTTAGCAATAATGTAATAAGACCATTGTATTAGATAGATGGTATTGAGGTAACCATGGTAATGACCCATGGTATTGTATGTATGAGGCCTATATAAAGGCTAGAGACTCCCCATTGAGATATGTGAAGGAATATTGTATGGACAAGCATATGGCTTGTGGAGTGTTCTTCTTCCTTAAGGAGTGAATGTATGGTGTTGCCCTACCTCAAGGATTTTTTTAGCGCTCAAATCTCCCTTAGGCTGAAATAAGGCAAGACTCAAGGTCACATGAAACCACGCTCAGCCTCGTAGCTAGCCCTACGAGGACAGGAGAGGGCTCTCTCCGGGTCAAACTCGGAAAAAGGTAATCAAGAAGGCTCGAGATGACCGAATTGATGACTGATTTTAGGCTAGGTATTAAGTACAAAGAGTTTAGGATTGATTTTTTATGATTTTGTTGAAATCAAGGGAAAGACAATTTTGGGTGCGGGGATGAGGCACAGTTTTTGCAGAGGTCCACTTGGGGCAAGATAGGAAATTGTTTTGATGCCTTAAAGCAAGTGAGATGGATATATCAGACTGGTGAGAGGCTAAGGAGAGAAAGGGGTCTCAAGGATTCTCCTTAAACTGAAGAAAACATAGAATGTTAAACAAATTTAAAGGCAGAGCATAGCAATTTCATGGATTCTACCTTAACACTTCATTTGCTTAATAAGAGAAGATTCAATAGAGATAATGATGCACATACACAAATTACAAGTACTGAGAGAAACACACCATCAATACATAAAGCCACATGGATCCCAAGTAGTGCTGCAAAACCCTGGTCTTCCTTTGGCAAAAATGCTAGTAAAATATGTACAATATAGTCTCAAAGCTATCCCAAGAGTCCAACCTCTACTACTAAATGAAAAATTACATATATAGACCAAGCCAAACCATTCCCTAACCTCTAAGGGTCAAGCTCCTCCTTCTAGGAGCTGTTTTAACCAATTCTAAACTGAGAACTACAAACTAGGCAATCAAAACAACTTGCCTCTATAAACTTGGAAACCAATTCATTCATTAATTTTTTGCCATTTTATGAATGAATCTTCTAGAATAGGTAAAAAGTGCCATGTCAATCATGAAATTACATCAATTACATAAAAGAGGATGAAAAATCCCACCAAAAGGTCAAAACTGGTCAATGTTGCGTTTTCCTGAGTTCAAGGTGCAAAACTGGCCAATTTCCCCAACGCGTAGCGCGCCATTTCTCTCCTCGTAGTGCGCCTTTCAGGCTCCTTTTGAGGCACTTCCTGGCATTCAAATGAGGCAAAAGTGAGCTTGTTGGAAAGGTTTGGATGTCTACTCTCCATCCCAAGTGAAATTTCTCAATTTGGTGGCCATTTGCCCCTCCCAAATTGCAATCTCCCAAGACTGCTTCCTGTGTGTCCAAAAAGTAGCAGAAGGTCATGTTTTGCTTGTTTTTTGACCTTTTGGGGGCTCAAATCTTCATGAAACTTCTTGGCAGTGGCTGAGAAAGTGTATTTTGTCATGAAAAATCCACAAATGCAAACATTTCTTGAAATGGGCCTCCCCAACTTAAGGGTAGCGCGCAGCGCGCTACGCGTTGAGGGCAAAAACCTGTTTTTGACAAAAAAATTCAAAAATGACCAAAATTGATCCAAATTGTCTGAATTTTGAGCTGAGGGTGTATCATTGAGTGTCATGCTCCTTCAAGGTGGCTTCAGCCAAAATCTGAAGTGGATCGGGCCTTTTCCTCCGTTTTAGTGCCTTGGCCAATCGTCTCTTGAGTACCTTCATTTTCGCTTTGCACACATGCATGCGGGCCCAATAATGATTTTTCATGTGGCGGAGCATATCTTTGTCCCTGTTTTCCTTGGCTATCAACTTTTCTAAATGAGTGTTCACCCGAATGAGCATAGATTCCCGATCGATAGGTGTCAAATCACCGGGTCTCCTACGAGCCAATTCTCGGTCTTCACGAATCTTCCGCTGCTCATAAAGCTCGTGCTCATCTTCCAACTGTTTGTTCCGCTACTCTAAATAGTTAATCACCCATTTTTCCATCTACAATTTCTTGTGCAGCGACTCATTCTCGGCCCTTTGCTCTCGGATGATCTCCTTGAGTTATGAGGCAGGAGAGCTAGCATCAATATCAATGACATCTGTGTCCTGACCTCTTGAAGGACCCTCATCAATCAAGGGCCTCTTGCCCCTATCCTGAACCTGTACCTGTGCTGAAGAAGATGGCGAGACCCCTTACACATGATGTGGAGATAGTACTCGCTGTGTCGATGAAGTCAACGAGACCCCTTCCACCCCGGGTAGAGATAGTACTCGTCGTGCAGCTGCAAATAAGGCTCTGGGGCCTTTCTGATATGTTACATATGTTGGAGCATCAACATGCTCGGTCTCATGAATGTCAGACTGCTGTGAAGGCCCCTCATGAATGTCAAACTGCTGAGAAGGCCCTCCCTCATCATGGACAATCTCAGGAGGTGGGTGTGGCACCGTGAAGAAGTCGCGAGAAATGAAATCCTCCCATGAAATACCTTGCTGTGCCAACTGATGCATCACTATGATCTCGATCAGTGCATAATGATATATACTTTTTAGTTGTTGTGCGGGGTTCTTCCTTTGCACTACGGGCACCATCTTTTCTATATTCCGGCACATGAAAAATGGAATGTTCATCATTCGTACCCGGGTAAAATGCATCAACAAACGGATATGGTACAAATATAAACGTGAAAATCGTCCCTCAGAAGTAAAATAGCGCATAATAAGCCTCATCAAGGGTGCATACTCCTCCCTTAGGAATCTGAAAGGAAAAACAACAGTAAGGTGCCTCATGCATCTGGGGTTGATGTATGGTTGATAATGAAATTTGTCTAGTAGCTTGCGCTTGGTCCACTCTTCCCCAACATTTGGTATCCCGGTGGCTTGAGCAACAACCTCGGGTGATAGTGTGAAGTCCACTCCCACAAGGTTCACATGACCATTGTGCAAATGTAGGACAAACAAGTGGACTAATTCTCTGCGATGTTGAATTTGTGAGATCCTCTCACAATACTCAAAAAATGATTGGTACCGAAAACAAGACAGTACAAGTGGACACGCTTGAAAATAAGCCAAAGAGGTGGGCTCCTAACTAACATGCCGACCACCTTTACCACCCTTGTGATGCCTCCTAGGCACTTCTTCCTCCAGTGTTGAATCACTGTCATAACTCTGCTCATAATCTGATTCAGTTTCTGACATGGTTTTGAAGACAGGATGGCTGAAATGTATATGTTGACTGTGCACACAATTGATTGTTGTTTGAATTTTTCAAATGTTGTCACCAAGGGGACATAAAGACAAGGGAATTGTTAGGGAAAGGGAAACATGAGGGAATTAGGGGAAATGAAAATAACAAGGAATTTATGGAAGGGAAAGGACATAGGAAATTATGATGTTGTAGGGTTTTCAGGTGAAGTAGGTTTTGGGATTAAGTAGGGTTTGGGATTTTGTGAAGGGATATTATGGAATTTTATGGGAAATTTGAAAATAAATGCTGATGAATATGGGGGAAAAAGGAGGATCAAAATGGGAAAACCTTGGGCAGCATATCACTTTGAAACCCTAGCAAACTTGGTCTTTAAATTTACACACCAACTTAGGGTTTTTTGCTTTTAATTTTCATGGCATATTTGTCATATTTCTTTCACATTCATCTTGCAAAAAACAAAATAGCCATGGAAAAGAGCTTACTTGTATCTTGCTTGAGCTAAGAGAGGTTTTTGTGTGCTTTTAGGCAAGTTACAGGGCGAAAAACCCAACGCGTAGTGCGCCTTGCCCAACGCGTAGCGCCCCTTCAACGCGTAGCGCCCTTGTAAAATTACACTGCGAAAAACTTCCTGATGCGTAGCACGCCCTTCCTGACGCGTAGCGCGCTACCAAAACTGCCCACTTTGCTCAAGAACTCATAAAATAGCCTTTGCAAGGTTTCACTTAGCTTGTGAGAGGCAAATGAGTTGCAAATGAAGAATGATGTGCTTTTATAGGCTTCTTTTAAATTTTCATTTGCCCAAAACCCACTTTATAATGTGTTGAGTTTTGACACTTTTTGAATTTAATTGGCTCTGACTTTTGGTTTCTTTTCTTTGAAAAATTGGTTGAAATGATGATTTCTTCTGAAAATTTTTGCAGGGATAGCTTCTAAGGTGCTTTGGCAAAGGAGACCAAGGCTGCGCTTTGACATTTGGAGAGTTTGAAAATTTGAGAATTTTTTACAAAAAATGAGAAAATGACCTTTGTTTTTCAAAAACAGAGTTTTGAAAACAAGATGGAAATTTAGCTGTACAATAGTGAGAATTGTTGAAATGATGATTTATGAAGGACATCCCTCTGGCCTGCTGGTCCTTTATGACCTCTTAAGACAAAAATTGACTCAACCCTAGACCTAAAACCTGGAAATTTAAAACAAGACAAATGACTCTTTGAAGACTTTATTCACTCGAACAAACCTGAACCAGTAGTGTCAAACAGGAGGGGGATAAAAGACACAAGCTCCTCCAGCAGAGTTATGGCATGCCAACCGGAGTTCAACATGATCACACTGATGGGACACCTAATTATGAAATGCAAAGAGCTTTGATCTCTGGTGGAGGGCTACTAGACTGACTCTAACATTGGCTCCAATGGGGATGGTAGGTCCTTGGAGATGCCAAGAACAGCAGATCTCTGGAAGAGCTAGACAGTGCCTTCATCCATTGGGCGATGGAGTCATTATTTGACAAACAATACAAGACTTTGACTCATTTATTGACTGAAACTTGATTTAAACCGACTCAATTATGAAACCTACATGACTGAAAACTGACTCACAAATGACTCATGACTGACTTAACTAAAACAAGAACTTACAAAGCTTATTGAAGGGTAGCAGTCCATCAAGATTTGAAATCATGATGACAACCACCTGTGTTTCTTACAAGACAATATACCATCAAACTATATCAAAATGCCAATGCAACCAATCAAGAAGATGGCTTCTTGACTGATTCTTCTTATCAGATCTTCTGGTCAACAGTACAAACCTATCACTGGGCATCCAAAAACATAGTTGACCATGGCTGCAACAAAACACTGTAATAAACACTTTCACTGCTGGCTGCAACAAACTTGCTATAGGATCATAAAAAACATGAAGATTTGCCATTGCCACCTCCTGATGAAAGATCAAGGTGTCCTTTGTTTCAAATTCTGATCTGCCTTCATCACGTGTTTCGGTAAAAGTATGCTCATGGGCTTCAAAAAATTCTGAACATGTAGATGAGCAGATCTCCTCTTGGAAAAGCATTTCAGCACATGAAACATATGAAGAGGAATCTGATTGGAAATCCTGAATGTTTTGATATTCTGTGGTGTGAATGTGTTGTAGGTCATTTGTATATGATATGACGGTTAGGTTTTCATGTTTGTTATTACATTCATCAATCATAAGAGAAGAAACTTCAGATGATCCTTGAAGAACAATATTATCATTTATGTTGTCTACCACAAATTCATTCAGAGGAATTATTTCACTTACTTGAATGAAGATCCCATCTTTCTTTTCATGAAATGACTGGATTACCTCCTCATGAAGGCTCTGGTCAATATCTTTGTCTTCTTCATTCCAAATGATCTCAACAATAGAGCTCTCCTTCATGGGATTCAGAACAAGGTTGTCTTCATCATCACGATCTGAATCTCTATTTGAAATGGCTGACTTGACTTTATCACATTCTGAAATTGAAACTTGACTTTCATGCATGTTGTCTTCTTCTATGGACATATCTGAAATAACATTCTCCCTTTCATCATTTTCAGCCATGTGGCCATCTTCAACCTATTGATCTTGATTCTGCTGCAAAATTTCCTGATCATCTTGATAAGTATCCTCTAGGTTCTCTTCATGTTGCTGAAATGGATTCTCATACAGAGCCTCCATGATCTCATCATCCATGAAATTATCATCTTCGTAATATTCCTCAAGGCTTTCAATAAAACTATAAGCATGTTTGCAACAGTCATGAACTAAATTTAATGATGGATAAGATGCTTGATATCTTTCAATGAACAGGGCAGGAAAATCTTTTAAGCAGTAAATACAAATAGGCGGCAAACTTTCATACCAAGTGTCATGCGGAAAGAGTTATATTTGTGGACAAACCTAACCTCCCTAGGAGTCTAAGACTCTCTAGTGACAAACAAACCAAACAAGATCAATCCTTCTCTAAACACACATTATTCTATGAGAATTCAAATGTTTTCCGATCTTACCTTAGGTCCAACGCTTGTTGTAGCAGTCCAGCCTTGCTGATCCAGATGAGCTCCTCCTTCACTTTCAGACCTGCATACACTAACAAAGCAAACGATTACGTAACATCTGAATATTCATCATAAAACAAAGCATATTCATCACATAGACCAAGGAGTACATGAAATAATTCATTAACAACAAATCATTGAGAAGAATGGACTTATTTGTATTAAGTAATAAAAAAGGAACCATTACAACCTGAGCCTTGGTGTTGTGCAAGCTCCTCCCAGGGTCCAACAAGAGATTTCCTCTACTTTGACAAGCTCACCCACTCCCAATATGGCAACAAGGAAGGATAGTGATCTCTCCTCACAAGTCAACAATGGAAGTCCTAATTCCAGCAGCATTTACCCTTTAGAATGTTCAGCTTTCAACCTCCCCTCCTTTGGCCCAAGGCATGTATTTATAGTATTCTAGAGGAAGTTATTCAGTTCCAACATCAATGGGATACTCCCTCTTTTGGATGGGGTAGCTCCTCTCTTGATGGGATAAGTCCTCTATCATAGGGATGCATGAACCATCTGGAGGCACTCAATACACATCAAACACTCTTCTAGAAGGCTCTAGAAGTGACCACAAGTAACTTTTTTAAGATGAAACTCGCGCCTTTTGACCTTT
>APFE031277594.1:0-11122 GCA_000404065.3 Pinus taeda | reverse complement strand
CCCCCACTTCCTTTTCTTTGGAAGCATTTTTCCAGTTAGGGGAGGCAGTTTGGGTTGTTTTCCAGCAACTTCTTTTTCAACTTCTTTTCTTCCAGAAGTTACAAGATCTGCAGATACTTAAATCACTACTCATTTTAAATAAATAAAAATATTGTTCAATTCAAACAGGTAATGACACTAATTATTCAATTTGTTCTTACTGCGGTAAATAAAATATTTACAAATTTCTGGGGACATCACATCTGCCCCCCCTGAAATCAAACATCATCTCGATGTTTTCCGGCCTCAAACAGTCCCAGATAAGCTTCTCTCATGAGTTGTTCGTCCTCCCAGGTGGCCTCATCAGGCCCAAAGTGCTGCCATTGCACTTTAACTTGGGTGATGGCTCGTTTCCGCAACATTACTTCTCTCCGATCGAGTATATTCAGCAGATCAACCAAAATTTCTCCTTCCAGCTCGACCTGAAACACACAATAGTTTAAGTCAATTTTTCCTTTAACAACAAAAATGATTGGTCTACCTATGATACTTTCTTACCTATATATCCTACCAACTGATTACATGCTTAGGATCATAAACATATTTTTTTAATACAGACACATGGAAAACTTTGTGGACCCGGATATGACTTGGCAGAGTGAGTTGATATTCCACCGGACCAACTCTCACTAAGATCTGGAAGGGTCAACAAAACCGGGGTGCTAGCTTGGCGCACCCACTCCATAGTAGTGTGCTCTTTTTAGCTCGAATTCTCTCATAAACATGATCTCCTACTTATTATTCCTTAAAATTTCTCTTTTGGTCGGCGAAGTTCTTTTGCCTATCTTGGGCTACCTTTAAATTGGGTCGTACCTTCTTGACCATCTCTTCCATTTCTTTAAGCATTTCGGGGCCCAACATCAGTTTGTCCTCTGGCCCACCCCAACTTGTGGGTGTGCGGCATTTCTATCCGTATAACACTTCAAATGGGCTCATCTGTAGGGATGTATGATAGCCATTGTTGTACACAAACTCAACCAAGTGCAGATAATCTTCCCACTTGGATGGTTGCTGCATAACATATGCCCTTAGCATGTCTTCTATAATCTGATTCACCTGTTCTGCTTGTTCGTCGGTCTGTGGATGATAAGCGGTACTAAAATTCAGTTGAGTCCCCAGTTCCCCAAACAGAGTTCTCCAAAAGACCGATGTAAATTTTACATCCCGGTCAAAGATTATAGTTTTTGGTAACCTATGCAGCCTAAAAAAGTTTTTCATAAAGATAAAGGCAATCTGCACAGTTCTGTAAGTGGATTATACTGGTATAAAATGAGCTGATTTGCTTAATTTTTCCACCACCACCATGATGGAATTGTTATTTCTTTTTGACTTGGGTAATCCTGTTATGAAGTCCATAGAGATGGTTTCCCATTTCCACTTCAGGATTGGCAGCGGTTGCAATAACCCGGTAGGGTGCTGGTGTTCCACTTTAACTTGTTGGCATTCCAAACAATGCATCAAATATTCCGTTACATCCTTTTTCATACCCAACCAATAATACTCCTTCTAGAGTGCGGTAATCAGCTTCTGATACCCTGGGTGTCCAACATAATGACTTTTATGAAATTCATCTAAAATCAGGTTTTTAATGTCGTTTTGGTTAGGCACATGCAATCCTTTTTTGTAATTCAGCATGCCAACAACATCCAAAGCGTATCGTTGCTGATTTTCTTTACTGGTTGGATTCTGCACTTGCTATCCTATTTGCTGATATTTTGAATCTTGTTATGTTTCCTTTTTAATCACTTCTTCGAAGGTACTCCACCCTTCACTGCAAGAAATTTCTTAGAGACATTGTACCTTTTGACTTAAAGCATCTGCTACCTGGTCCTCTCTTCCTTTCAGATGCTTAATCTCGAAGTCAAAACCACTTAGGAAATCCATCCACTGTGCCTGCCTAGCATTTAAGGTAGGCTGATTAAAATAACTAGTCAAGCTATGATGGTTCGTCATTAAGAGAAACTTTTTTCCCATCAAGTAATGGCACCACATCTTTAAGGTGTGAATGCCAACTGTTAATTCCAGATCATAAGTAGAATATTTCTGCTCATTTTCTTTAATTTCCTAGACTCATAGGCGATTATCTTTCCTTCTTTCATCAGTACCCCCCCTACTCCTTCCTTACTCCCATCTATGCACACCACATAGTCCTTCCCTGGATCTGCTATGCTTAATATAGGTGCTGTGGTGAGCAGATGCTTGAGTTGCTCAAAACTTTTTTGGCATTCTGTGGTCCATTTAAAAGTTTTCCCCTTTTTCTGCAAGGAAGTGATGGGGTAGGCCACTCTCAAAAATCCTTCCACAAACTCCCTATAGTAACCTGCTAATCCTATGAAGGATCTTATGTCTACCACGTCCTTTGGCACTAGCCATTCCATTATGGTCTTTATCTTTTCAGGATCCACAATGATTCCATCTTTCGAGATTATATGTCCCAAGTACTGAATTTGTTCCTTAAAGAAGTCACATTTGCTGTATTTGGCGTATAATTTGTGTTCTCGAAGAGTTTGCAATACCAGCTTGAGGTGCACCTTGTGCTCCTCCATATTCCAGGAATATATCAGTATATCGTCAATAAAGATTAACACAAACCTATCTAAACACTGATGAAATATGATGTTCATTAAGCACATAAAGGTCGTGGGGGCTTTGGTTAACCCAAAGGGTAGTACCACAAACTCATAGTGTCCATATTGAGTTCTAAAAGCAGTTTTTACTATGTCTTCCTCTTTAATTTTGATTTGGTGGTAACCTGATCATAAATCGATTTTTGAGAATATGGTTGCCCCTTTTGCCTGATCAAAAAGTTCATCAATACGGGGTAAAGCGTAATTATTAATTGTCAATTTATTCAATTGACGATAGTCCATGCACATACAAAGGGTCCCATCCTTCTTTTAAATGAACAATACAGGGGCTCCCCAGGGTGACACACTGGGGTGGATGTAATTTTTGTCCAACAGCTCCTGCAACTGCATTTTCAATTCTGTTAATTCTGGTGCGCTCATTCAATATGGAGCTCAGGATATCGGGGCTGCCCCTGGCACTAATTCAATAGTGAAGTCAATGTCTCTCTTGGGTGGCAGTCCTGGTATCTCCTCTAGGAACACATCTGAAAATTCTCGTATTACTGGAATACTTTCTAATGTGGCAGTCTTGTCTTTTGAGTTGGCATAACCCACTTGAATGGCATAAATCTGACATCTTTTCCTGATACACTTTGCCAGCTAAGAGGCGGTTATTGGCCAAATTTGCACTGGCCTC
Source organism: Pinus taeda (assembly GCA_000404065.3). NCBI lineage: Eukaryota > Viridiplantae > Streptophyta > Pinopsida > Pinales > Pinaceae > Pinus > Pinus taeda. The sequence goes on along the minus strand of APFE031277594.1, from coordinate 7,819 downwards.
ATAATACCTTGCATCTCCTGCTTTTCCCCGAGTTCATCTTTGTAACATATAGTTTTTGTTCTACAGTTTATAATGGACCAACATTTTTCCAACCAGTCCATGCCTATCAATACATCATAAGATCCGAGGGGAAGTGCGTTTAGATCTACCATCACCGGCTATCCTGCTATCTTCAAGGGGCAGTTATTGACCTTAGCTAACACACGTCTCTTTGCCCCTGTTGCCAGCTGTACTACCAAGGGTTTTTAAACTTAACAGTTTGTAACTTACACTGTTCCACAATCTTAGGACTAATATAGCTTAATGTAGCTCTAGAATCAATTAATACAGTTAGAGTATGATCAAAGATCTTACCTTCAAACTCCACCATAGTCAGCTAGTATTCTGCTCAACGATCTTCCAAAGCGGCATTAATTCTTGGTAAACTCCGGGCCACATCACCAATCGTAGATGCTTCATGGATTTGCAAAACTTGTTCAGTACCCTTTCAATGAGGAAAGTTTTTAACTAATGAGGCCCTCCACAACCCAGCATTGCACTGGAGGTCTTGTTGTCCCTTCATTGTCAATTTTACAAGATTGTTCACTGATTCTGGATTCAATGGGTGGCTTCAATCTGAGTGGGTTCTTATGCTAATTTCTGTTGTTTTGTCCTTTGGGAAATCATTTGCTAATACTGCCACAATTACCTTCAGTGCCCACAACAGTCTTATTAACTCTCTTGTCAACCCACCTCTTTCCTAGAACTTCTCCCTTCTGCTTACTTTGTTGATAACATATCTTGGCTTTTCGTATCACCTCATCCATTGTTTTTGGGTTATCAAACTCAATTCGTTCCATCACCAAGGGTAGACTACTGACAAACCACTGTACCTTAGCCTTCTCCTCTCGTATGTAATGCACATAACGAACTAATGAGGTAAATTGAGTGATAAACTCATCCATTGGTTGTTGCCCAAGTCATAGGTCATGGAATTCCCTTGCTTTTTCGTTGTAAAATCGTTCAGTCAAATATCTTTCCTTGAAGTATTTTTGAAACTTTTCCCAAGTTATACTTTGTTCGCTTACCCCTCGTACGATTTTGACTTCTTCCCATCACAAGGTAGCCTTCCCTTGCAATTGGAAAATGGCCAGCCACACTTTGAGGTTGTGATCATATTCATATAATTGGAAATGGTTTATTCATGTTAATCAACCAAGCTTTGGCTGCCTCTTTCAGCTCCCCATCGAAGTGTGGCGGTTTTATTTTCCGGAATTCCCTTTGTAGTTCTATCCATTGCCTTTTCGATGTCGGGTGTTCAGAGGCATTATTTGATTTTTCCTCTCAATTTTCCTCCCCTCCTTTGGGTTCTTCCTGATCCGTGTGGTAGCTTTGTTCCTCTGACACTCATATCTGTTCAAAGCTGGGGTTCAGCTGGTGCTGATTTTTCTTATCTGATCGGTTTTTCATGATTTTTTCCTGTTCCATAGTTAATCTTGCATTGTCTTCCCGTAGGCAGGCCATCTCATTCTTTAATTCCTGTACTATCTCTAATATCGTGAGATTAGTGTTGCGAGCCTCCTCTCCTAACTACACCCATATCTCAGGATTAGTCTTAGGGCCTATTGCAGGTCTCGGACCAGTGACAATCCTGTGCGGAACATTGTCCGTTCTCCTCATTCTGTTGTCGACTGTTTTCCTGTTCTTAACATAGGTAGAAACAAAAGATTAACATAATAACAATTTATTCTTATTAAATGTATTTTCCAAAGGCCACCATTTTGTAACATCACTTTGATACCACTTGTAATGACTCCATTTACCACATTATACATATCACAATAAAATATTATATACTTGGAAATCGCATTAATATACAATTGTGTCTAAAGTCATAACTATATTGATTATTATCAACAAGGTAGGTACATCCGTATCCTTGAACTTACGTTTGGTATTGATTTTGGTGTTGTTTGATATTAAATGCCCTACACTATTCTGGTACATGGCATGGGCAAGCCATCTTGTCGTAGCTATTCCTCTCGGGCCTCCCGTGTCATTGATGGTGGAGGACTCGGGATCTCCATCCAACGGCTAAGCTACATAAAGGTTTCTTTACCTCTTCACTTGCAACAACAGTTTCTCATTTTTCCTCCATCCTTCTTCAGCGCCCGCTCTGGTTCCACACCTTCGCTTGCAGGCTTGCTTGGTCTGCTAGTCCAGAGTTGCTATGTGAGGCTTTTCTCAGTACAAGGTCATGATTTCCATACAGGCAAGTATTACTCAGGTAAGCAAGAATTCGATGAGGTGACTTTGTTTGTATTTTCCTTTCAGATGATTGATAAGCATTTGTTTTGTTGTTGGGTTGCTAATTGACATGTTTGGCATGGTTGTTTTACATGGGCCTCGGTTATGAGCTTGGGATTTTACGACTGTGCCGAAAAAGGATTTCTCCCTAAGATTTTTTTCCTTGAGAAATTTCGGGTAAGGTTTAGCCCTGACCTGCGCTAAATTGTCGAGATGAAACTCTACTAGTCTGCTAGAGCCTCGAGCTTCGGCTCTCTGTTATATTACGCTTTCATTCCTATTGTTTTGTTGTGGTTCTTGTAAGAATTAATAGTTTAAAATTATCTCGCAAACACCATCTTTGTTTTGAGGTGTATGCTGAGATGATTTGTCTTTAAGAGCAAGGGTTTTGTTATGTAATATACCTAGGGGGGATAATATGGGGTACAAAGGGAGGTACCGAGTGGAATAATAATGGGATGGGCAATAGTAATAAATAAGGTGGTTAACCCGTATCATGTAAGGGACCACAAGTAACTAGCAATAATGTAATAAGCCCACGGTATTACATAGATGGTACTGAAGGAACCATGGTAATGACCCATGGTATTTTATGTATGAAGCCTATATAGAGGCTAGAGACTCCACATTGGAAGATGTCAAGGATTATTGTATGAACAGACATATGGCTTGTGGAGTGCTCTCCTTCCTTAAGGAGTGAATGTATAGTATTGCCCTACTTTAAGGGTTTGATATCAACAAAGAAGCATTTATCTATATTCAGATCTTGTTATTCTTGGGTTTATTTCTATTATCATATATTTTCATATCAGATCTATAACAAGTGGTATTAGAGCACTTTCTTGGGCAAAGTGGTGATTTTTTTTTTTGGTAGGAATTTTTTGGGCGGCACGTTTGCAGATCAAATATCTATGTTCTGGTGAAAAATCTACAAAATCTAATTGCAGATCTAGATTCTTTCTGAAAAAATACCCAATTTAAAAAAAAATGGCCGAATCACAGTCCGGATGAGGGAGATATTGATGATTTAAAAATTAGTTGGGTTGCAGACATTTTTTCGGGTCGGCGGGTTTGTGGCACAAATTTGTATGTTCTAGTGCACAATCTGAAGAATTTAATTGCGGATCTTGGATTATTTGTGAAAAAATACCCAAGTTCAAAAAAAAATCAGTCGAATCGGAGTCTGGATGAGGGAGATATCGTTGATTTAGAATCAACTCTTTTTTCAGATTTTTTTTTTTTTTTTTTTTTTTGTGACAGCCGGATAGTTGCAGCGTGGATTTAAAATTCCAATGCCTATATGTATATGCTTACCACATGGGAAGATGCAGAATGGTTGTTCCATTTCCGGAAATAGGTCATAATAGGGCTTCTGAGCAATATTGACGGAATTGTGGCCATTTCAAATTTTCGCCAATTTTTTTTTTGTGATGGCGGGCCTAGATTAGAATTTGAGGGACTTGTATAAATTTAATGGCTCTCATCCAGCCACATGGCTAGCACAAATAGAGAAATATTTTACATTAAATCACATCATAGATAATGCGACTCTGCTGAGTGTGGGAATCATGTACTTGGGCCACAAAAGGTGGCAATGGTGGCAGTGTCATCAAAAATGCCATCCAAGGACAACTACTTGGTAGATGTTAGCAAAATCTATTTGTGAACACTTTGACCATAAATCTAATTTTGTGGGTCCTCTTACTAACCTCACACGGACAGGCACACAACCTAGCAAATATTTTATTTTTACATGAAAGAAGGAAACCAAGAAACCTAAAGGGTTATTTTCTGTTGGTATCTCCTTATTGCAAGTTCATGGATTGATTTAGAAGGAGAAGATCATTGTGTCTATAAATCCTAGTTGCAAGGAAAATCTCATAAATGTCAATTTGGCAAAAAAATTGTAAGTGCCAGCAAAACACATTGAAAACACACAAGTTAATGATGAGGATGTGCAAGTTTATAAAGATTTGAAGTTTTCGACGGATAAGTATGTTTTGCATTGTGATTTTTACACTTCAGATATGAATAACATGGATCTTGTTTTAGGATATCCTTGGATGGAATCTGTGGGTAATGTCAATATTAATGTGCAGAAGAAATTCCTGAAGCTCTAGTATAAAAAGAAGAAAATTACATTGCATGATATTTCCATTAAGACCAAAGTAGAGACTATGGAGGCAGAAGCACAAAGCTCTAATGACACTTACACATTAGATGATGAGCCTTTGATGATAGACAATCAAACACAAACAGAGGTTGAAGTAGAAAATGTTATAGGTACTGATACATCATATGAGGACTTAGTGGTTAAAGTAATATTGGAAGATAAGAAACAACAGCAGGAACCACAACATGTACCAGATACCACTCCGGCTCCATTGTTGGTTAAAACTTCAGCATATCACCACCCACATCACCCCGCAAGAAAACAACCAACAAGATGGTAACGAATTAGCTACAAGGACAACAACCCCCACATGATAGATAGAGAGGAGCGTCAATCCACCTACTACACATCAACATAGAAGAGCCGCCACGGTCAACTTCCATCTCAAGTGAGCGAGGCACCCGCTGGATCGAGGGTTCACCTTTCTCTTAGATGGCTAGATGCACGTGCATGGTACTAGTGGACTATTCTTTTGAGTAGATCTTATTATTTGTGTTCTTCCCATGTTTCAAGGATGAAACATGTTAAAGGGGGTGGAATGTAGTATACCTGGGGGGATAATATGGGGTACAAAGGAAGGTACCTAATGGAATAATAATGGGATGGACAATAGTAATAAATAAGGTGGTTAACCTGTATCATGTAAGGGACCACAAGTAGTTAGCAATAATGTAATAAGCCCATGGTATTAGATAGATGATATTGAGGGAACCATGGTATTGCATGTATGAGGCCTGTAAAGAGGCTAGAGACTCCACATTGAGAGATGTCAAGGATTATTATGTGAACAAGCATATGGCTTGTGGAGTGTTCTCCTTCCTTAAGGAGTGAATGTATGGTGTTTCCCTACCTTAAGGGTTTTGATCAATAGAGAAGCATATCTATATTTAGATCTTGTTATTTATTGGGTTACTTCTATTATCATATATTTTTGGGTTAGATCTATAACATGTTAATCCGGCTTGCGGACCTGTGTTTAAGGCAACACCATTGTTGTATATAGTTATCTCTGTGTTTATTATAATAATTTTGCACCTTTCAGTATATAGAACTGTTTCCCCAGCCTTAACCAACTCTCCGGGCTTGTAGTCGTGTTTTTCCTTATATCAATATGGCTTTGGTATCCTCTGGTTGTAGGTCGAGAACCATTTCGATGTATAAGACTTATTTGCTAAATGGAAATACGATTGAGTTTGGTTGTTACATAAAGGGTTATACCTTTTTTTTCTGGCATGCCTATGATAATTTCGTTCATAGATTTTAGTTTCTTGTATTGTTCGTTCGAAATCAGTTGTGGAAAGTTTCGATTTCAGGGTTTATTTAACTCCTTCTGTTTAAGCAATTCAATGTCGAAAATGATTTTCTTTTGGACACTGTCCTTGCATGTTTAAATTGTAAATAAATCTCTGCTCTTCGAATTTAACTAGAATTTTGGTTATTTGGTTCAATGTTGGTTTCTGCCATAGTTAAAGACTTGGGGTTTCATTTTTTTGGAAGGGTTTAGGATCCCTTGATAGTCCACTCTACGGAAGTTCTGGACAGGTCGGCTAGGGTTTTATACTCATATGCCCCTACCACATCAAACCCCTCAATGTCTTTCATTCCTCTGGAATCGACATTTCCAGCCTATCTAATCAAATCCTAGTATTCTATCTTCCATTTAATTCAATAGAGGTGAAAAGTTCCAGTTTCTTTCCTACATTTTCGTATGTTAACTTTCTTCTCTTTTATGTGTAAAAAGATTTGTATTGAAATTCATAGTAATGTTGTAATAGACAATTTTTCTTGCATTAATTCACCTATACAGTTCTCATTTTACAGTATTTCATATAAACCAGGTTTCTTGCATTAAGTTACATGTGCAAATCATTTTCTACAGTAATTCTATATTAACTAATTTATTCGGCATTAATAGATCTAATTAGAGTGTATTTTGCAAATAAAAATGTTTTCAAATTTACAGGGAAAACTACCTTTCTTTGACAGTTAATCCTTTCTTCTGTACAAGATTTCTATGCTTAAGTCATTTTTTTTTTTTTTTGATATTGGTAGATAAAATGTAAAGCAAGACCCTTCTTTTTTCCTTTCCACTAACACACCAGCCTTGGGCACAACTCTACATCATTTCATTTACAATAATAGATACAACATTTCGTTTGTGCAGTGGTCTAATTTCTCTAGATGGTATCTCTTACCTGAATTGCTTCAAATTAAAGTTCCCTGGTAATAGAGGTCACCTCTGGTTATCGTTGCCAGTCAATCCTCCTGTCCATGAGGTTGTCTTTTGGGACCAAATCTCCCCCCTAGCTTGCTCACAAGACTTCTTGTGTCCTGCAAGTTGTTCGCACATAGTGTGCTTGCTATCTGGTCATCACCAGACTTACCAAATTTTCCCTCCATTGCCTGTCATTATAACACAGTTTTTCCCTCCCCCCACTTCCTTTTCTTTGGAAGCATTTTTCTAGTTAGGGTTTTTTTTTTTCCAGCAACTACTTTTTCAACTTCTTTTCTTCCAGAAGTTACAAGATCTGTTGATACTTAAATCACTACTCATTTTAAATAAATAAAAATATTATTCAATTCAAACAGGTAATAACACTAATTATTCAATTTGTTCTTACCGCGGTAAATAAAATATTTACAACTTTCTGGGGACATCACAAGGAGCATGGTGCAGAAATTGAAGCAAGCTCACAGAAAATGGTTAAAGAAGCACTGGGAGATAAAAATGACAATTGTGTTTTGAATATGTAATTTTGATAATTTAAAAAATTCGAATCTTCTAAAACTTGATAGGGATTTCATGAAGACTCTGGTGATATTCTAGTGATAAAACAATGGTGATGTTGCTGAGAAAGAATTTTGGAATAACTTGTATGCTAGTATGGATATTTGAAATTTAAATAAAGATCAAGAAAAGCATATCATTGTAAAGTGTGAATTAACTTTTTTGCATTTAATTTTTAAATTTTATATTACTAATATAAATAAACATATATTTAATCTTCACTACTTAATTTTTCATATATTTATAATTTTAACCGGAAATTCAATTTTGTAACAGACAGGTTCCATCGATATACTATCTTCTTCTAAAAATTACTATTATCAATTGAATATATTCACCACATGTATCAAATAATGTAATTTTTTTAAAATGATAATAAAAGTACACTTTTTTTCATGTTTATTATTGATTGATGTCTATTGATTTTATTAATCATTGTATTTATATGATTGTGCTAGTTTAGTTAGTTTTTATGGTTTTTTTTTATGGGATAGTTTTTAGTTTTTATGGTTTTTTATAGTCTATTTTTAAATAGATTTTTTAGATTTTTTATTTAATTATAAATTATTATT
>APFE031277590.1:85968-140940 GCA_000404065.3 Pinus taeda | reverse complement strand
TGGTCCTCTTCTCCTTGGGTATATAGGAGTATATAATGCATCCAAAGATATGAAGATGACCAATATCAGGCTTCTTCCTAGAAAAAGCCTCCTCCGGAGTCATGTGCCCCAAGGCACGATGCAGACTCCTGTTCTGTAAGTAAATAGCTGTGTTGCAGGCCTCTGCCCACAAAAACAATGGCAACCCCTGATCATGTAACATGGCTTTGGCAGCCCCTATGATGGATCTGTTCTTCCTCTTCGCAACCCTGTTCTACTGGGGGTTGTAAGGAACATTGAACTCCCTCCTAATGCCTGCCTCCTCACAATAGTCAACAAACTCTCCAAGGGTGTACTCTCCTCCATTGTCCGACCTCAGGGACTTGATCTTCCGACCTGTCTGTGTCTCCACAAGAGCTCTAAACTCCTGAAACCGCTTGAAGACCTCACTCTTGGTCTTCAAGAAATAAATCCAGGTCCTCTTGGAGTGATCGTCAATGAATAAAACATAGTACTCATATCCACTCAAGGAAACATGAGACATCCAACCGCTCATATCGAAATGAATCAAATTAAGTATCCCAGTCACTATGTTGTCACTGCTGGGAAAAGGGGATTTGGCAAACTTGCCCATCGCACATCCTCTGCAAGTATCAAAGTGATCAGTGCTGAAATTTGGCACACTTGTAGTGATCTCCCACAAGGTCCTCAAGGCTCCATGATACATATGCCCCATCCTGCGGTGCCAAATCTCACATAGCTCAGAACTGCTAGCTCTGTTGTCGGTACTATTGCTCAATGCCAAAAGGGGATGGAATGCAAACTTGTACACCTTTGCATGGCATACACCTATCACTCTAGCTGAATCAGCTGGAGTGCCTCTGGGATACATCAACATTTGTCCTCCCCTGAACAGTACCTTATATCCTCTGTCTTCTAAAGCTGAGACAGATATGAGGTTCTTCCTCATCCTTGGTATATAAAGAACATCTGACACGTTCAAGGGAGGTTTTGACTCCCTCTGAAATGTCAGTGTCCCCACACCGACTGCTCTAACAACTCTGTCATCACCGAGTACTACCTCCATATCAGTGCAACTCTCTAAAAGCTCTGAGAAGTACTCATGGACTCATGTCATGTGACGTGAAGCCCCACTGTCCACATACCAGATACCCAAATATGCTCCGCTAATCGAGGGAAAAGCATGCTCCCTCTGAACCTATGTGGCAGGTGATCCTGCACTAGAGAACTCACATGCAGTGAACCCAAACTCCCAGTCAAAATGATCTGCAAAGTCCTCAACCTCTGTTGAAGCTGCCACGCTCTAATTCTTCCCCTTCTTCTTCTTCTTCTCCGGACACACAACTGCATAGTGTCCCATCTTTTGACAATTCCAACACTTCACCTTAGAATAGTCCTTCTGTGTGTTACCCTATTTACCTTTACCTTTTCCTTTTCCCCCACCATTGCTTGTGGAAGCCTGCTTCTTCCCTTTGCCTTTCTTGCCTCCTGCCAACAGTGCTACATCCTCATCCTGCTCAACTGGCTTGGCTACCCCAAGCTAACCTTTCCTGATCTCTGTCTGAATGCAATCATCCCAAAATATCTCCCATGTGGGAAGGGTCTCACGTGCACAAACCCCATCAATAAAGTTCATCCATGAACGAGGGAGGCCATTCACTGCAATCCGCGCCAACTAAGTGGGTGGAATGACCTCTCCAATTGATGCCAACTCATCTCTCACATTAGTAATCTTTGTGAGATATCCAGCTGCACTATCATTACCCATCTTAATGGTCTTCAGCTTCTCCTTGAGGACCATTTTCCGGTTCTCATTGGTACTCTGGTAGAGATTGGACAATGTTTTCCACATCTCATGGGCATTTCTCTTTCCTCTCACATGAGGAATGCAATGGTCTTTGACTCCGTCTAGAATTAGTCTCTTACCCTTGTTGTTATTTTTATTATAATCAGCCAACTGAGTATCATCAGTAGGCACAACAACAGGGTTCTGTGTGGTATGCACCATAATGTCCCAGACTTCTACCTCCTCAAAGATACTCTGCATTCTCTCCTTCCAAAAGTTATAATTGTTATGCCCATCCAACCTATCCTCCACCCTCAATACCAATGACATCCTGCTGTCCTAAAACTAAAAAATAGCACTACTGTAGTAAAGATAAAACTATTGTTTGTGAAAAATCAGCTTGCTGGAATTTTCTGAGCGAAAAATCAACAGGTTGTAATTTTCCTCCTTGTTGTCCCAAACTGCACTTTAGCACTCAAGCTTTGATACCATGTAAAAATTTCTCATTTTCCACTCCGGTTTTCAGTTTCACCTTATTTCTCCAAATTAGTTAAATGCCCTTTCCCATATCCATACATTCAACAACTGGAAAATAAATTTTGCTGAAAACACAAATTCTGGAAATTTTACAAAATGCTGGAAAATGCAAAAATAAAAAATCAGCAGGTACAAACAGCCATTCAACACATTTAAACACAGTGATTTTTGGTCAAGGTGACCCTGGAAAAACCCCCTACAACTCTTGGGGAAAACTAGTTCGAAATCTCTTTCTTATTTCTGGAAAATGCTTTTACAGTAAGAGAAATATTCAGCAAAAAATCAGCAAGCAAACTTTTACAACTTATCTCGGTTTCCATGCCTCACAGCCAACTGGAAAAACTTGCAAACAGCAATAAATGTTGTATGGCCTCCTCGATTTTTGTGCCCAATTTCAGCCTTAAATGTTGTTGTACGACTTGCCTAGAAAAGCGTGCAAGCTGCCATAAATATGTTGTACGGATTTCCTCGATTTCTGTGCAGGAAAAAACATCAGTACAGATGTATGGATTTGCCTCGATTTGCATCCCAAGGTACAGCTACTTGCTGTATGGATTTCTGCTCCTCAATTTATGTGCACTTGCTGTACGGATTTCTAGAAAATCGTGCCCAAATTCTTTCTTTCACTATGTGCTAACTCAACTGTACAGATTTGCTAAAACGATGTCTTGGAATGTGTGCCAAGCTGTTGTCTCCTTCTCCTCCCTGTACAGAAATCTCCCTTGCTCTCTTGCTCTCCTTCTCTCAATCTGCTCATGAAAAAATGAATGACATTTTCCTCATTTTCCTCCTTTAATCTAACCCTAAATGACTTTTGGGGAACCCCTAAATCCAATGACTGAAATAGATTGAGATCTAGGGCTGAGATTAAATGCTCATTTAAATCTCACTTTCTATTTTTTAATTCACCCCACTTTAATAAAGACCCACTTAGTCATTTATTTCCAAAGTCACTTTTCCTTTCTAATTTTACATTGACTTTATTAAAAGTCACTTTAAAAATTACGACTTTTAGTAACTTTATCACTTAAAGTCACTTTAAAATTAGATTTGACTTTATAAAAATTATAAAGTCACTTTAGGAGAAAAATAAATTCTTTTGGACACTTTTCCCTAGGCCAAAGATCAAAGCCTTAGGGAACCACCTATCCTCCGGTACCAAATTTCAACATCTTGGGTGTACTTTATAGAGTAAAGAGTGAGGCCTATGCTACATCTAAACATTTGAGGCTTTTGTTGAGAAGCAATCTTATGCTTCTCTCAAGAAACTAGACATTCAAGGATTTTTATAGAGAACATTTCATTCAACATTAGCACTTTGAGAATGTGGTGTTCAATGTCAACACTTTGTTCCATATACCCCTTAGAAAAATGGCCTTACTAGAAGAAAGAATCAAGCACTGAAAGAGGAAATTCCATGATTTAGTCTAAGAACTAGCACTTTCTTTATGTATTGGAGCATTGAATAGTGCCAATTATGTTTAGAATTTTATGCCTTAGAAGATAGTGCTACATATGATTCTAGAGGAAGCGTGGGCCTATGACAATATTGATGTCTCTACTTGTATGGTATTTTTTATTCCAATGTGGGCCATAATTCAATATGAAAAGCATAAAGCTATCGAGATGATAAAAGATAGTTACTAATAATTTTTCTTACTATTAGGACATGAAGGCATATAGGTTATTTGATCATATTTCTAAAGATGTCTTGTCCAAAGGGTTGTCAATTTTTATGGGTGATTCAACTCCACATTATCTCCTACTCCTCGCACAAATTTTCATGTTGACAATCGTGCAAATCATGTTGATAGTTTTATTTTTTGTACCACAAAATAAAATGAGCATTTTGTTTCTACAAATCACACTATCAAAGGTGAAAAATAGATAGAAGGAAATTTTCCATTAGCATGACCAAAACATGAGTAAGCTGAATAGGAATAATTTGATCAATAATAGCATTTGAGAAGGATATTTTATGAGTGAAAGAATCCTAACAAGTATGGCTATAAGCCAACTAATTTCAATAATTTTTCCTCTAACCCTTACCACATTTATAATAGTAACAGTGTACTCAGACACACAAATTTTATTAATAAGGAAAAGAACAATTACATAAAATTTGCAAGAGATTACACACAATCACTCAACACTCTTGCAAGAGAAGAGAAACAAGCTTTAAATAAGCTAGTGTCCTAAACTAATTTTATTTTGGATCACTTATTTCATTTACAAGTGTCCATTTACATTTAATTCTCTCATAAAAACACTCCTAACTATTTTCCTAAATTAGTTCCTAAGTAACGACACCTTCCTAGATGTCATATCTTTTACAACAATTAGTTATTCTAAAATGTCTCCATATTTAATTAAATATTCTAGATAATTGAATATTAGACTCAGAATAGTTAAACTGTAGTTTATGTATTTTGGATCATCTAACATTCCCCCATTTGATCCAAACGTACATTACAACAGATACCAATCTCTTCCTGGAACTTAGTAAATTTGATCCTACCAAGTGATTTTTTGAAAATATCTTAGATCTGATATTCTAAAGGAAAATATACTGGTTTGATGATGTCCTTTGTGATGAGTGTCCTAATGTAATGATGCTTTGTGTCCACGTGCTTTGTTTTGGAATGGAAAACTGGATTTTTGGCAAGCTTTATGGTTGACTGGATGTCGATGAATAAATATGTGGCTTCTTCTTGAAGAATGCCTAAATCCTGCAAAACTCTGCACAACCAAAAAATTTCACATGTTGCTTCCCATGATGATATATATTTTGCTTATGCCGAAGAAGTGGCCAATATATCTTGCTTCTTGCAACTCCAAGAAACTGTATCTGACCCCATCTTCATCAAATAACCTAATGTTGATGCTTGATCATTAATACTTCCAACAAAATATGCATCTTAATATCCACCATGTACAAAGTTCTTAGTATTTTTGTAAAGAAGACCAAAATCTTTCATCCCTTGGATATATATAAGGACCCCTTTTACTACATTCCAGTGCATTTCCCTTGGTTCATGCATAAAGCACGATAGAATATTAACCACATAACATAAGTCTTGACGAGTGGTTGTCAAATAGATCAAGTTGCCAATCAACTGTCTATAAGTAGTATTGTTCACCAATTCCTCCCTTCAAATTTTGAAAGTTTTAATTTTTGTTCCATTGGGGTGAGAATGAGCTTGCAATCTTTCATTCCAAATATTTGAAGAAGTTTAGATGCATACTTTATTTTTCAAACGAAAATATTGTTTTGATGTTGGAATACTTCAACTCCAAGATAGTAGTGAAGCAATCCCAAGTCACTCATCATAAATCCAACCTGCAACTCCTTCTTTACCTGCAAAATATGATCATTATTTAAGTATTATGGGGTTTACGCAGTGCATTATATTAGATATCATTTTGGGATTCAATTGTGTTAAGTAAGTCATTCACGTACGACCATTTCCACGAGAGGTAGTCGTAACTGACTAATTTCTCATGATTTTTGAATAGTTCACTTAACACTCATTGCATCGGGTGATGCTCACCAGGGTGAAGAAGTGGGATTGAAACTAGTGAAATGAATCACATAGCATCAATCATCACTTTTGGGGCTTACACCCTGTAACTAAGACTTCCTGGGAGGTCACCCATCCCAGATCGCCTTTGGCTCAAGCACACTTAACTATGGATTTTTCCCCACAATCAAGCCCACTTACCTTGCTACCCCATTTGTAAAACCTTAGCATAAGTAGAGATCCCTTATTGAAACAATGGAGGGGAATTCACTTACTAAGGTTTTGCAAATGGGTAGCAAGCTAAGTGGGCTTGATTGTGGGGAAAACTCCATAGTTAAGCGCGCTTGAGCTAGAGGCAATCTGGTATGGGTGACCTTCTAGGAAGTCCTAGTTACCAGGTCAAGCCCCATAAGTGATGATTGATGCTATGTGATTCATTTCACTAGTTTCAATCCCACTTCTTCACCCGTGTTAGCATCACCCGATGCAATGAGTGCTAAGTGAACTATTCAAAAATCATGAGAAATTAGTCAGTTACGACTACCTCTCATGGAAATGGTCATACGTGAATGACTTACTTAACACAATTGAATCCCAAAATGATATCTAATATGATCATTATTCTTCCTAGAAATAATCGAGTCATCCACATGCATAACTATAATCGCCAATTTTTTACCCTATTAGCACAGATAGAAAGTATCATTAGTTTTACTTCGCTTAAAGCCAAAACTATAATCACCAAATTTTTACCCTGTTAGCACACATATAAAGTATCATTAGTTTTACTTTGCTTAAAGCCAACCTTGTGAAGGTAATCATCCATTTTTGCGTACCAAGATCATGGAGCTTGTTTCAATCCATATAAATCCTTGATCAATTTGCATACTTTGTGCTCCTGCCCTTCAATCTCAAACCCTGGAGATTGAGTCATATATACTTCTTCTTGCAAGTCCCCATTGAGGAAGGCACTTTTAACATCCATATGATGGACTTTCCATCCTTTTTGAGTTATTAAAGCAAGTGCTAATCTAATGGTGTTCCATTTTGTTGTAGGTGCAAAAGTTTCCTCATAGTCAATTCCTTCTTGTTGTGTAAAACATTTAGTGGCAAGTCTCAATATCTCCATCTGGCTTATATTTAATTCTGTAAACCCGTTTGCATCCAATGGGTTTCACATTGTTAGGATAGTCAATAAGTTTCCAAGTGTTTTTTTCCATCACTGCCTTGTATTCTTCAACCATTGCCTTTTGCCATTCTATATGTTTTACTGCCCCTTTTGTATGTGGAGGGCTCAGTAAAATCATTTGTTACTAAGGGAAAATTTCCTTCAATTATTTGTGAACTTCGTGTTCTTGTTTTGTTTTTTTCATCTGGCATGACATCCTCTAAAAGTTGAATGGACCATTTAGGCAGTTGATTTTCACTTATTTGTGGATTTGAATAATAACCATCATTATAAAGTGGATTGGTATAAACAGATGTTCTTCGATCATCTGAAGGTTTAGGTGGTGGAGATTCAATGTCAGATGAAATCTTGCTAGAAGACTCAAATGATTTTCCAAAAGATCCAGATGGTCTAGATGAAGTAGGTGAGCTAGATGAACCATTTTTTGATGAAGGAAATTCAATATCATACTAATGTCGTGTACTTGGTTGATTTTTCTTTTCTTTTTTTCTCCTTTAATTTCTAATTTATATAGAATACTTTCTATATTTGTGGAACTCTCGCTTTTTGTTTCATCAAATATAACATCCCTGCTAACAATAAACTTTCCATTAGACAGAAGATGATATCCCTTCTTTTCATTGGAATAACCAATCAATGTACACTTCAAACTTCGTGATTCAAGCTTAGTTCACTTTTCTTTTGGAACTAAGGCACAACACACTAAACCAAAAACTCTAAGATGTTTGACTAAGGGTTTGGAACGAAACCATGCTTCATATGGTGTAATTTCATCCAAATAAGCAATAGGAGACATGTTCTTTAAGTAGATTGATGTATGTATTGGTTCTGCCTAATATAAAGGAATTAAATTTTTGAAAGTTAACATGGATCTTTCCATCGCTAACAAAGTGTGATTCATTCTTTCTGCGACTCCATTTTGTTGTGGAGTGTAGGCATTTGTAAGTTTTCTTTTGATACTACTGTCCCTGCAATAAGTTTGGAATTCATTAGAAGTGAATTCCCCTCCATTGTTTGTCTTGAGAATGCCAATTTTCTCTTTGACTTCATTCTCAACCACTTGGCGAAAAGTCTTAAACTTTTCAAAGGTTTCTGACTTATGTTTCAAGAAGTAAACCCCAAGTCATTCTACTAAAATCATCAATAAAGAGTAAAAAATATATACAACCTCCTACAGAAATATGTAGAGGTCCACAAATGTCATTGTGAACCAATTGCAAACGCATGTTTGCACGCCATCAACTTGTTGGAAAATTCTCTCGAATTTGTTTCCTGTAAATACAAGCTTCACATCTTGCATTTTCTTATTTAAAAGTTCGAATTCCTTTAACCATTCCCTGCTTTTTGAAGTTGAGAGAGACTTTCAAAGTTTAAATTCCCATATCTAACATGACACAATCTTATTGGTGAAATGGATGTACTTGTTGCTCCTGCAAAATTATAATTTATGGAATGGTTGTTCCTTTCATCCTTAGAAGTTTTCCATCTTCATATCATATCATGATTGTCTTGATTGTTAGGTGTGGACATTGATTATCTTCTTTATTCACAAGTATCTCCGTGTTGGACCCCGGTTCTTAATGGGGTGACAATGCTGCCCGTTTAATTTTAGTTATAGGGATCAAAGGGGGGGTGACGGAAATTTTATGAGACCCCCCCCCCGGGCAGGATTTAGGGAGCAGCGCCCCCAAAGATAAAAATAGATGTAAAATTGTCTTGCAGGAAAATGATCTGATGGTACAAGTTATGTTTAATTTAGGGTGTTTTTCCCTAGAAGGCAACCCCTCGCTATATATGAGGGAATTGTAAGTGTATGTATGAATTATGAGCAAGAAAGAGAGAGGAGACTAAGTAAGAACGAAGAGGAAATTACAATGGATTTGTTGAGGTTGTATCTCTTCATTTTGTTGGATAATATAAAGAAAGGATTGGTTGTTTCTCTGTGGATGTAGCCCAAATTGGGTGAACCACGTATATTTGTGTCTCTCTTGTTTTATGTGTTTTCTGTGTTTGTATTTTTGCAATATTTTGTGTGTTCCATTGCTCTGTAATATATAATTTTCTAACAACTGGTATCAGATTCGAAGGTCTATTTGGTTGTTAAACTCACAGGAGAGAAGGGTTCCTAGTTCAAGTGGGAGAAATGGCAGAAGATGGTAGGTTTAGGGTCAAGCAATTTAACAGCCAAAACTATCAGCTGTGGAAGATGGACATGGAAGATTATTTATATCAGAAAGATTTTTACCTACCATTGAGCAGAAAAACAAAGAAGTGGATGAGTATGACATACACAAAATGGGAGATCCTCGACAGAAAGGCACTTGGAAAAATATGGTTGTGCCTAGCGACGTCGGTAGCCTTTAATATTTCAAAGGAAACAATAACAAACAGTTTATTGTCAGCATTGGCCAAACTATATGAAAAACCCTCAACCTCAAATAAGGTATTTTATGAAATGTTTATTTAATATGAAGATGTCAGAAGGTGGATCTATTGTTGATCATTTAAATGAATTTAATACAGTTACTAGTCAGTTAAGTTCTATAGGGGTAAATTTTGATAATGAAATTAGGGCTCTGTTATTTTTGTGCTCATTGACAAAAATTTGGAATGGTTTAGTTATGGCCATTAGTTACTCTATATCTGGATCTAGTACTTTAAAGTTTGATGATGTAGTCAGTGCCATCCTTAGCAAGGAAATGCGATAGAAAAACTCTCGTGAGACAATAGGTAATGCTTTGACTACAAAGACTAGGGGAAGAAAAATGGAAAGAGGAAAGAGCTGTGGATATCAAAGTAAGTCAAGGAAAGGCATGTCCAAGTCCAAATCAGGGATAGTGTGCTGGAAATACGAGAAGAAAGGAAACCTAAAGAAATATTATAAGTCTCATAAGGGAAAAGAAGGAGACGCACATCAAGAAAACAATCTTGAAGCGAATGTGACAGGTGATGTGTTGCAAGATGATTTGATTATTTCATTATAAAATATTATTGATGCCTAGGTGGTAGATTCAGGGACCTCATTCCATGCCACACCTGATAGGAAACATTCTCATGACTATGTTCAAGGAGATTTTGGACAGGTTTGTCTAGGTGAAGATAAACACTATAAAATCATTAGAATGGCTAAAGTTTTCATAAAACAACAGAATGGAAACCAATGGCTAGTGAAGGAGGTAAGGCATGTTCCAAATCTGAAGAAAAATATAATTTCAACAGGGCATTGGGGAGGTGAAGGTTGTGTAACTACTTTTATAGATAAAACCTAGAAGGTCACTAAAGGAGCCCTAGTAATAGAAAAATGAGAAAAGGTTGGTACATTGTATTTATGCAATGGTATTTCTAATTTTGGTAATGCTTTAACATCTACAGGAGTAGATACAGCATTGTGGCATCATAGGCTCAGGAACATGAGTGAGAAGGGGATGCAGATTCTTCACTCAAGAAATTTGTTGCCAGGATTGAAGCATGTTGATTTGGATTTCTGTGAGAATTGTGTTTATGGAAAACTTAAGAGAGTCATATTTCTCAAAGTTGGTAAAGAAAAGAAGAGCGAAAAAATAGAGCTTGTGCATATAGATGTATGGGGAACTTCTTAGGTATCATCTCTCGGTGGATCTCGCTATTGTGTTACATTTATTGATGATGCAACCAGGAAAACCTGGATTTATTGTATTCGAAATAAATCTGATGTATTTGATACTTTCAAGAAATGGAAAGATTTGGTTGAGAATGAGACAGGAAAAAAGTTGAAGTGTCTCAGATCAGAAAATGGAGATTTATATTTCCGCAAAGAGCTTGATAAGTATTATTCATAGCATGGAATTCGCAGAGAGAAGACAGTTCCAAGAACACCATAAGAAAATGGTGTGTCGGAAAGGATGAACAGAACAATCATGGAGCATGCAACGTGCATGAGATTGCATGCAAGATTGCTTTACAATTTTGGGAAGATGTTGTAGATATTGTTGTTTATCTAATAAACAAAGGGCTTCAAGTTCCTTGGATGGTGGTATTCCATAGGAGGCATGGACAGGTAAAAAGGTAAACTACTCATTTTTAAAGACTTTTGGTTGTGAAGCCTTTATCCACATTAATAAATAAAATATAACAAAGCGTGAGGCAAAATCAAATAAGTGTACCTTTATTAGATATGGTGTTAATAATTTTGGTTATTGCTTATATGATTATGAAAATCACAAAATCATTAGGAGTAGAGATGTCATATTCAATGAAAAGGCTTTGTATAAGGATCTGATGCAGGGAAAGAAACAAGAAAAAGAAAACAGAGAATACACAGTGCTTGATGAGATCACAGAAAAAGTAAAGGTGTCTGAAAATCATAATGATTGATAGCCACAACAACAACAACTACCACAATAGCAACAGGCACCTCAAACACCTAAAAGTGGTGTCAGAAGATCTACTAGGATAAATAGATCCCTAGAACTTTTGGTGAACCATAATGTTATGAAGAAGCAATGGAGGTAGAAACCAGGAAGAAGTGGGAGCTAGCCATGAAAGAAGAGATTGACTCCTTGGTACATAACCAAACTTGGCACTTAGTTAGGTTTCCTACAAGTAGAACAACATTGCAGAATAAATGGGTTTATAGGTTGAAGGAATAAGATGGAGGTAGAAAAAGGTATAAAGTTAGACTTGTGATGAAGGCGTTTGCACAAAAGAAAGGTATAGACTTTGATGAAATATTTTCTCCTATTGTTAAAATGAATTCAATCATAACTATTTTAATTCTAGTAGCAATAGAATATTTGCATCTTGAGCAGTTAAATGTAAAGACATCCTTTCTCCATAGGGATTTGGAGGAAGAGATCTATATGCAAAAATTGCGAGGGTATGAGGTCAAATGGAAGGTGAAACTAGTGTGCAGGTTCAAGAAAAGCTTGTATGGCTTAAAACAAGCTCCAAGGCAATGGTATATAAAATTTGACAGTTTTATGTCTAAACAAGGTTATACTAGATGTCACTCTGATCATTGTGTTTATCTCAAAAGACAAAATGATGGCAGCTATATTATATTGTTATTGTATGTAGATGACATGCTTGTTGCAACGTCCAACATGTAGGAAATAAATGCGCTCAAAGGAAAATTGCAAATTCATTTGCAATAAAGGATTTGGGTGCTACAAAACAAATCCTTGGTATGAGAATAACTAGAGACAAGAAAAATAACAAATTAACATTGTCTCAAAGTGAGTACATATAAAAGGTGTTGGAAAGATTTAATATGAAAAATGAAAAACCAATTAGTACACATTTTTATATCCATTTCAAACTAAGTAAGGATATGTTTCCCAAGACTTAGGAAGAGATGGATTATATGTCTGAAGTTCCATATGCATCAGTAGTTGGAAGCTTAATGTATTCAATGATCTAAAGAAGGCCTGATATTGCACATGTAGTGGGAGTTGTAAGTAAGTACATGAACAATCCAGGAAAAGAACATTGGATGGCAGTGAAGTGGATTCTCACGTATTTGAGAGGTACCAAAAATCAAGCATTATGTTTTGGTGGTTCAAACATTTCTTTATAGGGATATGTTGATGATTATATGGTAAGTGATAGAGATAACAGGAGGAGCATCACAAGGTATGTGTATAATGTAGATGGAACAGTTGTCAGTTGGGTTTCAAAAATGCAAAGTGTTGTTTCACTTTCAACGATGGAAGCAGAGTATGTTGCTACTACAGAGGCTAGTAAAGAAGTGATTTGGTTGCAAAGGTTTATGGATGAACTTGGTAAGAAGCGGGAGATGGGAAGGTTATACAGTGACGGCCAGAGTTCCATTCATCTTGCAAAGAATTCAGTATTTCATTCCAAGACTAAACATATACATCTCAATTTACTTTCATCCTTAGAAATTTTCCATCTTCATATATTTTCATGATTATCTTCATTGTTGGGTGTGGAGACTGATTATCTTCTTTGTTCAGAGGTATTGCCGCATTGGACCTCAGTTTTTAACGAGGTGGAAATGCCACCCATCTAATCAGTGTCAGGGGGGTCTAAGGGGGGACAACATCAATTTTATGAGCCTCCCAATGGTGGGGGTTCAGGGGAAGAGCCCCAATAGCTAAAAATAGATGTAAAATTTCCTTGTAAAATATTGTAATTTCGTAGTCAATCTGATCCATTTATTAGGTGAATAATCTAACGGTAGAAGTTATGTTTAATTTAGGTTTGTTTGCCCTAGAATGCAACCCCTTGCTATATATGAGGGAACTGTATGTATATGTGTGAATTCTGAGTGAGAAAGAGAGAGGATACTAAGTAAGAGCGAAGAGGAAATTAGAGTCGATCTGATGTAGGGTGTATCTCTTCATTTTGTTGATAATATAAATGAAGGACTGGTTGTTTCTTTGTGGATGTAGCCCAAATTGGGTGAACCACATATATCCGTGTCTCTCTTGTTTTATGTTTTTTCTATGTTTGTATTTCTGTAATACTTTATGTGTTCCATTACATTTTTAATATATAATTTTCTAACATTCATATTGTGTTTGATGGAGTTGATTTTTACTAAGCCATCCTCCATAACAACTTGATGTCTTGCTTTTTGAACCATGGCTAATGATAACAAATTCTTCTTGAAAGTTGGTACATACCAAACATTTGAAATCAGTTTTTTCTAATGCCAGGAAGATAAACTTTTATTACACCTTTTTCACAAGGAGTGTGTTTTGTATCATCTACAAGAAATATTGAATTAAGATGGCATTATTGAAAATTCCAAAAGAAGTCACATTGAAAATGCATATGTTGTGTTGCCCCTGTATCTAAAATCCAAGCATCTTCATAATCACTTTTAAGATATGTGGAGACCTGTAAAATTGTTGATTATGGACTTTGAAGTGTAGTAAAGACATATTCTAAGCCATCATCTTCTTGATCATTAGCAAACTATGCCAAGTGTTGTTGAAACTTGGAATTTTTCAATATAAGTTTGACAATATTCAACATAATGACCAACTCTATTACATCTTATAGAAACAACTTGATTTAAATCTGCTTCTACCTTGACTTTTTCCTCTGCCTCTGCTTTTCCTCTACCTTGATTTTTTCCTCTTCGTTGACTTTGTCCTCTTCCTTGATTGGTCCCTTTGCCTTGACTGTTGCCTCTGCCTTGAATGTTGCCTCTGTTGAAGTTGTCCCCTCTTCCTTGACTTTACCATGACCTTGTCCTCTATATGCTCCTTGATTTTGATTATTGTGCCATATTCCTCTACCTCCAAAACTTTCAGTTCAATATTTACTAGTGCTAGCTTTTGTAAATAAGACATCTTCCCCAACTTGTTTCTTCTTTCCAAAAGTTTTGTCATGTTGAGATAGCATTTCATTAATTCATCAAATTTTAACTTCTCTAGCTTTCTAGTTACTTGTAAAATTTCCAAAAAATGTTTATATGAAGAAGGCAAACCAGCAATCAAAACAGTAGTCATGAAACTATCATCCACTGCTTGAAATCCAACCTTTAATATTTCCTACTTAATGTTCTTAAGTCTATAAATGTATTCAAGTACATCTCCCCCTTCTGTCAATTTCTGTTGAAGAAACTTTAATTGAAGATCAACTCTCTTTGGTTATGGTTGTGTATCAAATAAGTATTTAAATATTCTCCAGGCAGACCATGCATCAGAATCATTTTTAATGTGAACATACATTTCATCATTAACTGAAGATTTAATTAATTCTAATGCTTTGGAATTTTTGATCTCCCATTTAGCTAGTGAGTCTGCATTTGTAGGTTTGTTTGGTTTAACATCACCATCACATACGTCTTGCCAAAATTCATTGTAAATCAAAGTGATTTCTATGTGTCTTCTCCATGTCTTGTAATTCTTTGAGACTTCAAGTTTGTGAGACTTGGAAAATAAATTTACCAACTTGGACATTGTAAAAGTAAATGTATGCACCAATATGGATCATGCACCACGAAAAGAATATGGAAAACACACCACACACAAAAAACGATCTATCGTCGCTTGGCCTTTACCCTCGTATAGTCATTTGAGGAGAAAAGTGATTGAGCTTTGCACTTGGCTCTAGTCAACTTCTCTAAAATTTTACAATAAAGCTTTCAAAATTTGACTTTTTACAATGCTCTTGCAATTTGACTTTTTTTACTACAGCCCCCTCAAAGTTAAACTTACTTTGAATTACAATTTTGTTTACCTCAAAATTATAAATTACAAATTTACACTTTATCACTCCAAAATTACAAAATCACACCTTATTACTTCAAATATTACAAAACTTCCCCAAAATTAAACTTGTCACTCCCCATATCACTCCAACAAAGTATTAAAAGGCATACTTATCTCTCCATTAAAATTACAAAATTCAAAATAAAAAATATAGCTTCTCACTCCATTAATAAACTTTAATTTCTTTTAAACTCTCATTAAAAAAGGAATTTACAAAATCCCTTTAAAAAGGTGAATTAATGTTTATAAAGTCACTTGTACAAATCCCCTTAAAGCACACTTTAAAATATTCATAAAACACATCCTAAAAAAAATTGCGGGGGAAGTTACATAAGGCAACACCAAAAAAATTCAACGCCTTTACTTGTCCTCTACGTTGGTTTGGTTCAGACGCTGACTGAAACTTCAATGACAAGATTTTCTCCAATGCAAGTTTGTGTAGACATTCAACGCAACTATGTAGATTTCAATCAGTGGATAGAAATACACAATGAACGGTAAAACTAGTTGTCACCAACTCTAAAGCGTTGAGCCTGTGGATGGAAATCCTTTTGTTAGTGTTCATAGCAGTGGAGGCAGTGCCGCTACCTGGTATTAGGAACCTTCACACGAAAGTGAATTCACACAGAGGTGAATTCGAATGTTGGAAGAATCCATGACCGCTCAATTGAAAATAGAACCATGACTAGTGTCCACATTAAAAAATTATCCTCAATCCTAACTATAAAGCTCCTTTGATGTTACTGGGGAGCAACACTAAACATTATGAAGCCATAATAGAAGAATCTATGCAAAAATGATGGCCATTGTCTTCCAGACCAATGTGTAGAACTAAATCGTGACTAACAACTTGGGAAAGAAAAATGGAAAAGGATTTGCAGTGCCTATTGAATACCACAAGTGAATATCAAGGAATACGCATGAGTGAGGTACTTTCTAAGGGGAAGAAACTCCAATATAAGAATTTAATGTCCAGATCTAAAAATAATAAAGTAGTTGTAAAATTATTTTCCTTTATAAAAGGTGAACAATTTGCATACCAATCAACGAATGATCAATTTGATGGAGTTTTCCAAAAGCCTCTAAAGCTAGAACCTCCTCTTCACATCATCTACATCATTGTAGCTTTGATACCACAATAATAGCATAAGTTTCGTGAGATACACAAATTTTAGTTATAAGGAAAAGAAAAATTACATAAAATTTGAAAGAGCTTACACACGATCACTCAACACTCTTGCAAGAGAAGAGAAACAAGCTTTAAATAAGCTAGTGTCCTAGACTTATTTTATTTTGGATCACTTATTTCATTTACAAGTGTCCATTTACATTTAATGCTCTCATAACAAAACTCCTAACTATTTTCCTAAATTAGTTCCTAAGAAACGACACCTTTCTAGATGTCATATCTTTTACAACAATTAGATGTTCTAAAATGTCTCCAATATTTAATTAAATATTTTAGATAATTGAATAGTAGACTCTAAATAATTAAACTATAGTTTATGTATTTTGGATCTTCTAACAACTTAGTCACAAATAATTGCCATCTCTTTTTTGTTTTATACCATTTTAGATGATCCACAACAATTTCTTAATGGTGTTGGTACACTTGAATGAGATGTTACCGTAATAGAAGGTTATTATTCCTTGTTGAAGAATCATAAATGGAATATCATTCCTCTTCCTAAGGAATGAATTCTACTTCGCTATAAATGGGTCTACAAAACCAAACATGTAGCAAATGGCTCTATTGACAAGTATGAGGCATACCTTGTGGCCAATGGATTTAGACATATTGACGGAATTGATTATTCTAAGAGCTTTGCCCATGTTTCCAATATGAATTCCATATTCTTTATGCTTTATCTTACTACCTCTCTATCCTATTCAATCTATGACATGGAAGTGAGGAGCACTTTTATGCATGGTAATTTAACCTCTTAGTTTTGTGTAAGAACTTTTTATTGTTTATAGGATTTAACATTCACTATATGGTCTCAAACAATCTCCTTGAGCTTTCCATGATAAAATGAATAGTTTTATGATTACGTTTATGTCCAATCATTGTAATTATAAGTTTATGGTTTATACTTGGAGGTATGGAATTGATTTTATTCTAGATATGTATGTGGATGATTTAATTCTCATGGGGAGTTCTTCATCCTTGATTCAAAGTGTTCAATAAGCATCGATGGAGCAGTTTGATATGATAGATCTAGATTTCTAACATTATTTTATTGGTCTGCAATTTCTTTAGTCTTTAAAAGGGATCTCCATTTTCCTATAGAAGTATGCACTTGATTTACCTCAACACTTTGTCATGGATAATTGTAAGCTAATTCCTACTCCATTTCAATCAAGTGTTATGCATTTTAGCATTTTCTCTTCTTAACACGTTAATGCTTTGTTGCATTGGAAACCTATTGGGAACCTATTGTATTTGACTCATGCAAATGCTAATATTTCTTTTGTAATTGGTGTTTTCTCTTTATTCTCTCAAGATCCTCATGAGATGCACATAGAGGTAGCTAAGGGCATTATGAGGTACATTTAGGGTACTACCAATTTTAGCACTTAGTGCACCTCTAATGCTTCTCAGCTTGTGGGTTTCACTAATTTTGATTGGATTGGTTATATTGATGATCAAAACTCCACATGTATCCTTTTCTATTTCCTTGGCTCCACTCCTATTTCCTAGTCTTACAAGAAGCACTTAGTAATTGAAATATATTTTTTAGATATTGTGTCGTGCTACAATTTTGCTAGTCAATAATTTCCTTGGATTCAACAACTAGTGATAAAGTTTGGTATTCAAAAAGATCATCTTACTACTCTTTAATGTGATAATCAAAGTTCCATATGCATTTCTCACAACCTAATGGACCATCAAAGGACAAAAACATTAAGATTCACATGCATTTCATGCAATAACTCATCCAAGATGGGGTTCTCAACTTGGATTATTTAGCTATTGAACAAGAAAGTTGCAAACAATTTCACTAACCCTTCATCATCACCATGTTTTATTTAGTCTGGAATCGATGCTTTTTGTCAAATAAGTTGTCATCAGGTGGTCATCTTGAGTTCTCCTCCCTTCACTATTTGCTGATGTTGTTTTCTCTCTTTTGGGAATTTTCTTCCCTGTGATATTTTGTCATTCTCTCGACTTATAATATTTTTTACTTGTATACCTCAGTAGGCCTAATTATTGAGACCCATTTTTGTATTCATTGTTTACTTCCTACATGTCACATAAGGGGGGGTTTTATTATTATTTTATAATAGCTAACTATTATTAGTAATAAGCTTATATGAGCATCCTTATGTGCCCAACTATGAAACCTAATTTTTACCAATGTTGAGCCTCTTTGTAATGCTCCCTCCCACCCCCTTGGACTTCCCAGGCTAATGAGAGGTGTTACTTTTAGCTAATCCAAATTCCATGGTCTCATTATGAAGATGGGGTTACAAAACTCCTCCAAAGCTTGCATTTTTAACTTTTAAAAACAATATTGCATTCAGATCATCAAGAGCTTTCTCACAATATAAATTTTATCCCAATCTAGTCTCTAGATTTAAATTTATGTCCTTTCAAATATTTACCAACTAACCCTTACCACATCATTTAGATGTTAGAACATGATACCCATGCCAAGACCCATGTGGATTTGCAATGTCATATGTGATACCTACATGGTGTCCTCTTCGTCATGCTCACACATTTGTGCCACTTGTCACTTTTTCCACACTCGCGGATGGCACAAGGCATGACGTCTTCATGTTTCGCGACACTTTTTCACTAAGTCCAGTCCTGATGGAAATTCACGGGTGCACGAAAATTCCCAAGTCCCATCCTCCCTAGACCCCCAGACTTCTAGATCTCTCACTCACATTCAAGGAATCCAACCTTGTCCCACATTTACGGCTTCACAAAATTGCACTATGCCCTCATCATCATATGTCTTGAATCTTAGATACATCCTTTAATCACGAGGTAATCTAGCCCCATGCCAAAAAAAAATTCTATGTATCCCACTCCAGATATTCATTTAAAATACGACTCTAAGTAAATATGAATTAATGTCTTCAAACACCCAAACGATCCCTACCATAGACATTACCTTTTATTCACTTCCTTACAAGATATATGGATCATTTCAAATCTAGTGCATTCCCAAGAATGCACAAACTGAAAGCCACCCAGATTCCTAGATACATCCACTAAACCTTAAGTGCATTTAGCCCCGATATAAAATCCTACTAGAGGCTTATCGATCCTAGATATAAAGTTTGTTTTATGTGATACTTAGAGTAAGGAACTCTAAGGATTTCATGGACTTTTCCCAAGATTTCCTTGAAGCCTATTGTTGCTTATAACACCAACATATTCAATAGGGATAAAACCCTTTCCAACATTGGTCATTCAATGAATTATACAAAACTATAGTACATGTTATGGATCAACCAACCAATCATGTAATCATGTAGTGCAACAAGCTCAACCATAGCTAATATTTCACTGCAAATTCACAACATCATATTAAACCACATAATGGATCCCAAACTTACCCCATCATATCTACTGATATATCATGTCATACACAACACCAACCATAAACTTTCAATGGACTTTTAAGCCATAGAGATCCATGATATTCATAGTATATCAAATAATGGAAATTACACATAGGGACAATCAATTGAGCACTTCAAGCAATCATACATGACCATATAAATAGCTTTGTAACTCAGGAAAGTATCAACAAACACAAAGGTATCCAAACCCCTCATAACCATGAGAGAATACATATACCATCTCATCGTAGACAAATAGGAATATCACATTCCCTCTAATAACAGTGTTAATAAACCCATCATCGTAACACATAACAATAGCATTCATCTCTCATAGTGAAACATAAATGCAAGTAATTACACTTATTTGTATAACCTAAATGACTAGAAACTGAGGGAGGTACTTCAACTCTCCAACCAACCATAGGACAACTACACTTCAATCCTTCTTGCAAGTGACCACCCCTAAATCAGATTTAGAGTATGAGGAGTTAAGCACTCAAGGGATTCACACTAATAGAAGTCAATAGATAATTGAGGAGAGGAGTCCATTGACGAGTTGTTTTATATATTTCCTCGAAGAGTAAGCACCACAATGACCCTATGTCTCAATAGAAACAATCACAGGAATTCACCCAAGGCTCAGCAAACTACAATTCAATTCCAGGAAAATGAATACACTATGTGGGTGGTTTATAAATTGACCTTCTAGCCAAGCACTACAAGACTCAAGAGCACATTATCTAGGTGTTTTATTAGCTTACTGAGTAAGCACACAAGTGGTTTATCAACCTCAAGGCAAGAACTTAGTGGTTTATCAACTCCTTTCCGTAAACACCTAGGCGTCTCATCCTGCTCAGTGGTTGATCAGCCTCCCAGCAAGCAACCCAGTGATTTATAAATGGTAAGGCAAGCATTGGGTGATTCAATTCTTCCCTAACCAACCAATCATATGCATGCATCATTGACCTCAACGAACCACCAAGAACACCATCCCCATCACAGAGCACTGGCTAGAAGTATCATTTATCCTTTGTAGATCCTCATCCACTACCATTCTCATTATTTGTATTCCTTTGTAACTCCACATTCATTGATCTTCCTTATATGAGCTATCTTTCTCTAATACCACATTGTGTGTCCCTACATATCTCCTGCGTACTATCTTTCGTAGTTTTTTTGCTTCATGCCCCTTCCTTGCATGTTAACCATATCAACATGTTTCACGAGAATAAGGATTGTTTGGGCTCATCCTTTACTTAGTAAACTCGTGCACACATAAATATTTGCACCAATAAAGCCATATATTCATTAGGGATATGGGTGATAAATAAATGTAGTGGATTGGGTTTTCACTCAACACAAGAAACTTCTCCTTAGACCTCTGAATCTATGTCCACTCCTTCAACCCAATCATTATTTACATTTCCACATTATTTACATGAATTACAATTCATAATCACATTTACAATAGGGTAGCTAAAAGTTATGTCACAAACCCCACCCCCTTAGAGAAACATTTTCCTTGGTGTTTTATACCCAATCACAAAATTCAAGAACAAGTTTTATAATACTCACGACTCTTTTAAATTCATTTACATAGGTAAGATAATTTGATCATCCATTTCCAAAGTGGATTTATCTGGTCATAAGTGTCTTCATTGCACCTTGACCTCCTTAATTACTTGATTCCAGTGTGTGATATGCCTCCTATCCAAAAATCATTATGATTTTAGCTTAAATTTTCCATTGTATTCTACCTATATCTAAACCAAATCAACAACATGATTAGCATCATATGCATAATTTTTAAGAAAATAAACAAGAAAAATATTGTGTGCTTTCAGTATGGGTGACAAGGCTAGTCTATAAGCCACCCGCCACACTCTTTCTAATATTTGAAATGGTCCACAAAATATTAGTTTCAAATTAGCATAAGATCCAATACTTGGTGAACTCTTCCTTAGCTTGATGTGGAGGTAAACATGTTCCCCCATCTGGAATTACATGTGCATTCTATGTTGATCCATAGAGCTCTTTTATCTATCTTGAGCTACTTTTAATTTCTGCTTAATAGCATCTACTTAATGTTCCATTCCCTTCATCATATCAGGTCCAAGAAGTACCCTATTCACTGGACCATTCCATCTTACGAGAGTATTACATTTTCTGCCATATAGAACCTCAAAAGGACTAATCTTTAATTATTCCTGATACCCATTGTTGTAATTGAATTCTAGCGAACTGCTCCCACCTCTTAGGTCGATGTCTGACATATATTCTTAGCATGTCTTCCAGCATACTATTTACTCTTTTAGTATGTCCATCCGTTTGAGGATGACATGTTGTACTAAATGCTAACTTTGTTCCAAAATAAGCAAACAATACTTTTCAAAACTTTGAGGTGAACTTGGCAACCCGATCTGAGATTACCTTCTTGGGTATACCAGGTAATCTAAATATTTCTTTCATGAAAATATGAGCAATATCAATTTCCTTGTGGGTAGAGTTGACTACTATAAAAGAGTTTCCTTATTTATCTTGTCCATTGCCACCATTATGAAATCATGTTGTCTATATGTCTTTGGTAGTCCTATGATGAAATCCATAGAGATGACTTCCCACTTCCACTAAGGAATGGGGATTGGTTGTAACAATATCGTTGGATGTCTACACTCCACTTTAACTTGTTGACACTCCAAGCATTTGGAAATATGCTCAACAAAATCATTTTTCATGCCCATCCAATAGTAAATATTTTCCTTGGAACCATCACTAGGGATACTTTATGGTTACCCTAACTAGGTGTCCTTTCTTAAACAACTTATGCTTTGGCAATCCTGGCTACTCCCTCTATTACAAAAGCAGCTATTTTTGCCACAATTGTTGCTTCTAACCCATGAGTCCTTCCTCTTTTGTCAAATACAAATCATATAATAATAAGATCAACCAAGATTCATCAAATATTCATCCATCCAAGAATATCAAGCCCATCATGTCTGCTTGTGATCGTACAAAACCTTCTTCAATCATGAGACTTATTTTCATGTACCTCAAAGCCTTCTATGTGCACTTCTTCCTCTTTAGTTATTTCATTGAGAAAAATTATTTATGCATCCACCTAGTGCAATAGACAATGATAATAGTTCTAAAAAAAGTGTACCTTAGGACTTGTTGTCAGGCCTACAACAACCCCATTTTACTTTTTAATTTTTTTAAATAGGGACCCTTCGATTTTCTTTAATTTAGTGTTTTATTCATTTTTTAAATGCCTCAAAAGAACATATTTATTGTTGTTAAAACTTTTAAAAAATAAAATATTGAATAATAAATGTTTCAAGTCAGAGGTGAGAGGTCGTAAACATTAAAGCCTTTTGAAATTTATCCTGGCCTCTAACTCCCAACCTTCTGATTGTCCTGACTTTCGGACTGCACGAGTTGTATATCAATTTACAATAGTCCTGGCCTCCTAACTATTTCAATAGACCCAACTCCCAGCCTCTCGAATAGCTTTTGCATTTATTTTGATTTTTATATTATTTTTTCATTATTTCGTTGTTTTTTTTTGCTTTACATAAATAACATCAGAGTTTGGAAAGTCAGAAAAATGGTGTGCAATAAAATTTTAACAAACCAATAAACCTCGACCTCATGACTACTAAAGTACTACCTCAATATATGAGTATTTTAATGGTTGGAATTCATTTCACGTTTAATGGAAATTAATGAACCAGCATGCATGTCACAGGTTTTATTTATTCCACATGATTTTTTGTTAAATTACTTCTTGTTTCTCCTAAGAAGTTGTTAAATGCCCAAAAATTGAGTTTTCTGCGTTAAAACTTCTCAAACTCTTCAAGAACAAAACCCTTGTTTTTCTGAAAAAATGACAGTAAACTTTCATCAATTCTACTCTCTACTGGTTAGTATCAAGTTTAGTTTGAACTTTATTTTTAAAATTGCTTAGTTGTTTAGTTAAAATTATGTTTCCTATTTCTTATTTTACTTTGTTACAGGTTATCTAAAAATGGGTAAATGGGAAAGACATAAGCATCTAGACATGTAGTTCAGGAAATCAAAATCAAAATGAAGGTCGTTGAAGCCCCAAAAATTGAAGATACCAATTTGAAACCTTCACTCATTTCAGATACTACTTACAATACTCAAGTTGTGGGTAAGTGCTCATGGCAAAATTAGATGATGATTTCTCCTCAAATTATGAAGCAATTGGAAAAACAAAATTGTACAAAATTACAACTAGACAAACCCAATATTTCCCCCCATTATGATATGATAAGTTGGATTATGGTGCACGCTCATATTCCAATTTATTCAATATTTGACCACAATCATAATGTGATTTCCACTTGGAAGCCTGTAGTCCTTAGTAATCTTTATAAGTTAAATCCCCTTGAAATTCTTCTAAACAAAGAGTTTTTACATGAATTCAAGGAGAGTGTTCTCAAGAAGAAAAATAAGGATTATAATGTAGTTATTAAATAATGGCTCCATGATCCCAAAATATGCAATTTGAAAACAAGAAAGGATCATCTGATAGAAGTCCTAAAACCCTCTTTGAGATATATATTAAAGATGTTGTCTAGATTATATGGAGAAGCTAATCCAAAACATTGTACGATTCAATGGATTCATCTTATATATGGCATTCACAAAAAGTCAAAGAGATTCAACTAGGTAAATATTTAGTCTCAAAATATATCAAAAGCACTTAAAATATCGATAGCTTCTCCTCCCAGATTTGAACAGGGTTTTTATATTTATTCTTATCTTATGGACATTGTCATGGCCTCAAATCCATTTCCTTTAATGGAATTAAGTTATTCTTTCAATAATCAATACACAATACTAGATTATATTCCTATCTTATGGGAAAGGCATTTTAAACAACACTTCTATGATATCTGCAACAATATCATGGTTCCTTTTCATGAAGTTTTAATTGGAAAAACCCCCCCTAGAATTAGTAAGGATTTTCAAGAAGCTATGTCTGAAATCAATGATTGGTTTGTTGAAGAAACATTATCTTTTATCATAATTTATGGAGGTGAGATATGACCTCATATTTTGCCAAGGTGTATACCTGATAGGCTTGTTGTCATAGAAATAGCCAATTCGACAACACTCCATGGTCAAGCTAGGATGTCGCATAGAATGTAAAAGAAGGTGTGCCTAAGCTTTCCTATTAAATTTGGTCAAATGGTATTGAAGGATGGAGGACATCTTTTGGTTGAAGTAGAGAAATTGGAGAAAATTTGGATGCACTTTTTACCATTTTTTATATGTTATTCTAAAACATTATCATAAACCATTACAAATTAGTAACCTTGTCAAAGGCTTTTCAACATTAACAACCTTTATATGATTATGTTTTTATTCATGTTGATAACTTTGACCAAGTAGCTCAAAGAGAAAATTTCATGGATAAGAGGACAAGGAGAAAGTTCGAAAGTTCATGGAAGATACTTGCAATTTTTATCTTAAGTTGAGGAGTCTTTATACTTCAACTCGTCTTGAAAAAGTAAAATTATCTAAAAAATTGACTTCCCAAGTTATTAATATTCCTACAAAACTTCTTCTCCATTAATGTCAAAGCAAAATGTTCAAATAGTAAAGTCTCTAATTTTATTTGATCTTTCTTCATTATAATCATCTTATGTTCATCTGGTGTAATTGAAAAACAAAAATATAACATTGTTCAGCAATAAGCAGGTAAGCCTCCAAGCATAGAGAAATAAGTTTATCAAGAGAAAGGTATTTCTATGATAGAGAAAGCAGTGATTGATGTTTTAAGTCACCTAACGAAACAGGACAACTAGAGACTTCTATAGGCATGTATATTTCAAAAGAAGAAATTGTTCAAAAAATAGTAGAAGCACAACAAACCCTTCAAACAATTGTTCAAGATATTAACAGAGAATTTCAGTGAAGTGCAATGGAAATCTTCCCAAATACTAAGATGATCCATCAGGATACAATTCAAGTTGTTTCATATACTCTTATATCACCATGAAAAAACTAAAGAGTCAACTCGAGTACTTGGAGCATTCATGAATTATACTCAGCATTTTATTGTTAATGCTTCTAATATATATGTTAGAATCTTGGATAACATTTAAAAAACTGAAGCAAAATTTAAAAGAAATAAATATTTTAACGAGGAAGAATGGTAGAAACATTCAATAATACTCAGAGAGGATTTTTCTCTAACTCTTCAGCTTTTAGAACAAAATCATAATTTGATATGTCAAATTTAGAACAATTTTGGTAGACAAAGTTGAAGGATTTGACTAATCAGCATGCTAAAGATATGAAAGATTTGAAAATAGCTCAAGAAAATCAAATTTCAGCTTTCAAGAATGAGTATGAATCCTTGCAACATAAATTAAGATTAACCCAAAAATTTGTTGCAAGTATTGTTAAAATAGGGTAGCTCCTGGATGAATTTCCCTTAGGAAACCCCTCCTGGCCCAAAGGAAATATCTTCGTGCCTCAAAATAAAATGAAAATGGATAAGAGAAATATTTGGGCATTCTTTTTGTTATCATTAATAAGGCAAGAAATTTATTATTATTAACATGGCACAACTAAGGGCAAGTGAATTTATTTATGTATATATATTTAATTGTGAGATTTAAAATGGTTAATTATTTCCCTCCAAATTTGATATGTCGTCTCTTCTAATGGTGGACCAATTTACCTCAATGATTGCCTATATATTCAACACTCGTCGAGGCTAAAAGAAAGCACAATTATAATATTTGTGATTTGATTCTTCGATGGACGCTTCTCTGGTTTGATGGATGCTTATGGTTCGATGGAATTTCTCTAAGGTAGGCTCACATCACTCTATGGAAGACTCGCATTATCATATATGGCTTATCACATGGCTTGGTCCTGGTACTTCATAGCTCGGATTTCAAATTGCAATACAAAATAACTAGCATCAAATTACTCCAACCCAAATTCATTGTGATCTCTATAACATTAAGGAATATACTAATCTCATCGCTTCATTGGTTCAATTTACAAGTTCATTTTGTGGCTCAAAAATTTTCTATTATGGTTGGGTCATAATTTAAAGGCTTGCTTTCTTATTATAGTGACATGCATTGTGCTCAGTCCAGGTGAGGCATCCCAACTGGTGATGGTCGTGTGAGCAAGGACTTTGGTCCCTCAAGGTTCGGGGTTCAAATCCTCCCTGGGTGAACCATGAAAACATATGTAATATGTAATGTCCTACTAGCCTACAAAAAAAAGACAGACATTGTGGTTCGCTTCATTCTGAGGGCTCGCACTTCACTTTTGTTGGCTCACTTATCTAATTTTAATAACTTGCATTCATGATTACAGTAAGACCCGCTCTTTATATTGGTGGCTCATTTAATTTATGCATAGATACATTGTTCATATATACAATGGCTTTGTGGTAGCATTTTGTTCAATTGCACTCCTATAAACAATGGAAACCAATGGTATCGTTACATGGCATTATTACATGGTATCAAATTCTATTCCGTGGCTTCGTTACAACTCTAAGGTCACTCATATTTATGTATAATATCACTTGATTGTGTTTTGACTTAGCATTGCTTGTTCATCTTTGTATCACGAATATGAATCTCTTTGTGCAAGGTATACATAACAATGATAGTAAGATTATATGTTTGTGAGAAATCATAGTATGATTAAGATATATGCAGTCCTTGCCAACAGTTACTCTGATGCATGACCATTACTCTATATGACACTGCTTACATGGTAGTACTCTTGGTATAGTGACTTATATGACATTGATACAGGACGGAGATCTATGTGTTTGGTTATGTCCTAGTTGTATGGAAGGTCCCTTTATGAAGACATGGGAATGATCTTGTACAGTAACCTAGATATTGCATTATGAAAGTGACCTTTACATGGTTGACAGTGGCAGTGACAATGTTCTTGTTGATGAATGACAAATGTGATTGTGTATGGGATATTGTCTATGTTAAAGATATGGCTAAATTTTTTTTGAACTCATTTGATTATCGAAAGACAGTTCACAATTGAAGTTGTGAGTTGACTTGAATTGGCCTTTAGGAGGCCCAACGTAATGATGTATCTCTCTATGGATGTATTGTGTATCTCATTTGAACAATCGATGAATATCCAATAGAATAAGAACAATTTAATTGTAGGTTTTCCCCCTTGTGTGGTTTCACCTTAGTCTCTAACCAAATCCTGGTGGCTCAATTGTGCATGTTATTTCTTCTATTGATCTTTTATGTTATGTTGTTTATTGTTCTCTTTACATAATTGTTGATGTTGATAATGATGTTATGGGGTGAATGTAATAAGTAAATATTGAAATTGTTTAAATGCAATTATCTACATCAGAGAACAATGTAACCCTAAGAAAAATTAACAAGTATTATTTTCTTAAAAGAACAAGTTTTATAGGTAAACCTAAGGTTAAATAAAGTTTAGTTGAAATTCTACAAATACATGGATAAAAATTACATACTTTTCATGGATTTATTGTCCATCATCACTGATAGAATTCAGTCAATAATGGAGGAGTATAGAATGATAAATAACAAATTTGTATATTGTTGACTAGGAAAAGCAATTCAGTCTTGAAAATGTTGTGGAATTATCAAAGAAAGATAAAAATCGTATGGTTGCTTCATTAAACCAAAGGGATTCAAACTATAAATAAATTAAAGAATGGATTGAAGATGCAGTTAAGCTTTATGACTTTGTTTGGGTTTTGGGATTGGATATAATAAATGAATTTGATATGCCTCACCAAAACCTCTCAGGGAAGCAATTACATTGACACTAAACCAGCAAGAAATTGAAGATAAAAGAGCATCAGTTGAAAACAAGATAAATGAAAATGGTACATGGAATGAACAAAAATTTTCAAAACTTCTTACAACTTCATGTTGATCAAATGAAATTAATTTCTAAGTTTTCAATGAGATATAACTGTGGAAAGAGATACACTGAAAATTTGTTATCCACTTGCCAATTCAATATTAACAATTGTGTATCAATCTCTTCAACATATTCCTGAGAAATGTTTAGAATGGGTTGCATACATCCAAACTCATGCTCCTAAGAAGATGTCAGTCGAGTCAACTTCAGCTTCTCAAATCTAGGAATAAGATTAAAATGACCTACACAATTCAAGGAAGAAGATATTTTGATTTGATAAGTTTTACATTTTTAGTATTTTCTTTAGTCGAGAAAATATTTAAAGATTTTTTATCTTTAGCAGAAATTAGATCTTATCTTATTAACTTTTCTTATTTATATGACCCATTACGTTGGTGTAAGGGTTGAAAAAATGTTGAAACTTAAGACTTTGATTCTGTAATCGATACTTTGATATTCAAGTTTTGAAGGCCATTTCAGATTTCCATGAGTTCTTGGAGTTATGAGCTTAGTATCTTGTAATCTATTTAATTACTTAATAGACACTTCTGATGTTTCTCTTGTTCTTTCATATACATATCAAATGATGTCAAATGTTAGAATGTGTTAGTGATTATTTCCTTTGAAATAACTTAGCATATTTAATTGTCAAAATTACTTATTTCATATTTATTATCTATTCTTTTTTCATCAACATTTATTTTCTAATATTCAAAATATAGTTGTATGGATTGCTCTCGTTGTCGAGATAGAATTATTTTGATTTCAGTTAATTGCATGAAGTAAAAAATATATAAAATCTAAAAATATATATATTAACCAAATTGTTCATAAGATTTTGAAAAAGAGACCAAAATTATATTATGTCTGCCAAATTGGGCCCATATTTTAGTCAAAGTCAAGCATTCATAGTATTTTTCATAATATTATGTTTGAATGATTCCCCATCCCCCACCCTCCCTATTGTTAAATTTATCAGGCAATTTCCACACACACACAACAGTTTGTATATTTTCTTGTTACAGTTAATTGCATATATTAACTTACGTCATATATTTTCCCTAATTTAATTTTAATTTTAGCATTTATTTAGTTTAGTTTTAGAATAGAATAGGCAATCAGACCTTAGTTCCAGAGATTATTCAGCTAATTGAAACAAATAGGGGTCTAATTTGGACCTTGATCGGGCCAATACTCAATTTTTGTAACAAAGAATTTTTCCTCTTGTCAACAAGACTACAGAAAACATCTTATCATGATCCTCTCCCTCTTTCTAGAGAACCCTTTATTCTCAACTCTCACTTTGCAATGCCCATGCTACTTTCTAGAGGGCAATTCTAAGTATCTTTATTGAGCTTGTTCATGACTATGGTGAGATATACATGGATGATTTCACTCCTTATGGATGTGACTTCCAAGAAAATCTTTATAATATGTGAAAAGTATTAAAGAAATGCATTGAAATGAATCTTTCATTCAGTCCTGATAAATGTGAATTCTTGATGAATGCAAGGATTGTCCTTGCGCATTATATATCCAAGGAAGGGATATAGGTTGACCCAAACAAAATTTCCATCATTAAAAGGGTCCCTATCCCTCAAAAAAAAAAGAGATGTGAGGAGTTTCCTTGGATTATATGGGTATTATAGAAGGTTTATCAAATACTTTAGTAAATTGGCTTCTCCCTTGTTTGGATTTTTGGCTAAAGATTCGGATTTTTTTTGGACAAACAAATGTCAAGAAGCATTCCAAGTACTGAAAGAAAAGATAACCATTGCACCCATCCTTAGGGGTCCCAACTCGGCATTACCTTTCCATATACACACATATGCCTCAAACAAAGATGTAGGAGAATCCTTAAGACAAGTGGGAAAAAAATTGTCTTATGCTATCTATTCCATTAGTAAAAACCTTTCCAAAGCTGAGTTAAACTATATTGTCACTGAAAAGGAACTCTTAGTAGTGGTACATTCTTTGAACAAGTTTAGGCATTATATCACTGGTTATTCGACTTTTGTTCACACTAATCATGCATCCATAAAGTATTTAATGAATAAACATGATGTCTATGCTAGGATAATTAGGTAGTTTTTATTATTACAACAATTTGATTTGACTATTATTAATAAACCAAGGAAAGAGAATGTGGTTGCATATTTCTTGTCAAGACTAACCTTGCTTGTAGGAAAGGAAGAAATGTTGGATGATCAACTTCCAAATGAACATCTCTTTGCCATCTCAGTGACTTCTCCTTGGATTTCTGATATATCCAATTACTTGGTTGCTAGGGGGTCCCCTCCTAATCTATCCTCCAAGGAGAAGAGAAAGATTTTCAGGAAAAGTGCCCCATTCACTTGGATTGGGGAGAATATTAATAGATTGGGACGAAATCATATCCAGAGGAGATGTCTAAGGGAAGAGGAGGTCTTTTACATCCTCTCAGCATGCCACGATGGACCCTGTGGGGGCCACTTTGCTGGTGAGAGGTCAGCCTTCAAATTTCTACTATTGGGTTATTATTG
Organism: Pinus taeda; assembly: GCA_000404065.3. Taxonomy (NCBI): domain Eukaryota; kingdom Viridiplantae; phylum Streptophyta; class Pinopsida; order Pinales; family Pinaceae; genus Pinus; species Pinus taeda. The sequence continues at coordinate 109,642 of APFE031277590.1, read as the reverse complement.
GCCCACTTTACATCAGGATGTAAGAAGGTACACTACCAAGTGTGATCAATGCCAAAGGAGGGGTAAACCCACACCCAAGGATGAAATTCCCTTACAATCTCTTTGCCATATTAGTGATTTCTCCTTAGTTTTCTGATATATCCAATTACTTGGTTGCTAGGGGGTCCCCTCCTAATCTATCCTCCAAGGAGAAGAGCAAGATTGTCAAGAAAAGTGCCCCATTCACTTGGATTGGGGGGAATATTTACAGATTGGGACCAAATAATATACAGAGGAAATTTCTGAGGGAAGAGGAGGTCTTTTACATCCTCTTAGCATGTCACGGTGGACCCTGTGGGGGCCACTTTGCTACTAAGAGGACAGCCTTCAAATTTCTACAATCGGGTTATTATTGACCTACTTTACATCAGGATGCAAGAAGGTACACTACCAAGTGTGATCGTTTCCAAAGGAGGGGTAAACCCACACCCAAGGATGAAATTCCCTTACAACCTCAAGTGACTTTAGAGCCATTTAAGAATTGGGGCATGGATTTCATTGGACCTATTGATCCCCCATCAAGACAGAAGAAATAGCACTTATTACTTGACTAAATGCGCTAAAACAAAGGAAACAAGTGAGAAAAAGGTGGTTGAATTTATGAAGGATTAAATATTCTACAAGCTCGGTTTCCCAAGGGAGTTAGTCATTGATCAAGGAGCACAATTTACATCAAATTTGATTGAATATCTCATGAAGCAGCACCACATCAAGCATCGGACAGCCACTGCCTATCACCCTCAAGCAAATGAGCAGGTGGAGGTCACAAATAGAGCACTAGAGAACATTCTTACCAAGGTTGTTAGGAACAGTAGAAAGGATTGCACAGACAGACTTGTCGAAGCCACTTGGCCCTACAACACCACTTGGAATACCACCACTGTATTTACCCCATTTGAACTAGTCTATGGGAAGAAAGCCATGTTATTTATTGAATTTGAATATAACACCTTAAGGGTGGAAGCTCGGTTAGACTTGGATCTCCCTATAGAACAACAGGAGAGGTTGATCCAACTCAATGGTATAGATTAATTTATGTTACAATCTCTCTTGCACAATGAGGTAATCCAGCTACAAAGAAAGATTTGGCATGACAAACACATAAAAGAGAAGACTTCTCAAGAAGGATATTGGGCCCTGATGAATGATTCCAGGTTGAAGGATTTCAAGGGAAATTTAATGAAAATATGGTTGGGTCCCTATCTAGTAGAAAAATTTCATGAGAATTGGTCTATCCATATCAAAACAATTGATGAGGAAGGGATCCCCTTACTTGTCAATGGCTAGAGGTTAAATTTGCATAAAATACCTTTGTCCAAGGAAGAATTTATTATTTCAATTAGTAGAGAATTGAATGTTATTAGGAGGCTCAAATTCCTCAATCCACATAGCTTCTAAAGAAAAAAACAAAAAAAGATAAAAATAAATAGTTACATCAGACAAATCCCTCTTGCGGACAAGAGTGGTCTCCCTAAATCCTTGATGGAAATTAGAAACAAGAAAGACAATTGAACTGAATCTTTCCCTAAGTTGGAACTGTTTGAATTATAAGAATTAAGGTTAATGGATGAACCTCTTACCTATTTCACGAAATGATCGATGAATATCCCTTGTTGTGATTTGATGCAGCTCCTTAATGCTTGATAAGACCTACAAACATCGACCATAAAAGGATCAAAATCACATGCGATATAATAATCCAAACAAAACTTAACCTAATGATCAAGGAAATTAGGAAATGAATTTGCCTTAATAAACATTATAAAAAATTATAAACCATTCATCACTCCAATAAGACAAATCGATGGGAGAAAGTGTTCATTTGTATTTATCAAAGATAAAGAGGAGCCTTACAACCTTCGCTTTGATGCCATGAGGTCCATCCCAAATGCCTTCAATCTCGTCCTTCAATGACAAGCTTTCCAATCTCAAACTAACATCATAAGTTTATATTCTCTCAATCCTTCCCTCCTCAATACCTCTAGTCATTTTATAAGCCAAGAGGAAGAAGTTTTAGATCCAAAAGAGGAGGATGAGACTCCTAAATTGAGGGATTAGGTTTGCATGAGAAAAGGGATTAGGAGCATCATCTGACGATTATAGTTCGAATAGTCATCACCTGGAAGATTTATGTTTGGAAATATTCAACCAAATATGTTTCTAGAATGTACTTTTTATTTTTACTTTCTTGAATTCACCTACACGGGTTTATAGTGGCAGACATAGTGCATCTCTGCGTTGTTCTCAATGTTAATTCTAGCAGATGCATGGGAAAATCTATAAACATCAGCACAGGTGAAACTTAACAAGGTGTGATGGCTATTTTCCCTAGATTTCTCATCTACTTCAAGATATTTTGGGTTGTTTGACTTATAAGGGAGTTCATTCAAACAAGTTCAAGGATGGTAAAAAGATTCATAAATTGATCAAGTGTCATGGAGACAAATTGACATGTAATATATTTCCCCCTAAAGTGCAAAGTCTGTAAAATAAGTTTAAAATATTGAAGTGCTTTATCATTCCAAGGATCGAATCAGAGGAAATGGTCAGAAACTTGCAAGGGAAATTCAAGGATTACAATGCAAATGTATATCAATAATCATCATTGAGGTATGCATTCCCATACTCAGAGTAAATCAAACTCAATGAACAAGCATGGAAAAACTAAAATCATATAGATAGTAGACACAGTATGGACGCAACCATCTGTTATAAAGAGGTCTACATAATCATGAATATAAAATCTCCTCTCAACCTGGATTGATGAAACTAGATCCAGGGTCTTGATCTTCATCTCTCGATCCACAGTACGATTCTAACCATGCAAGTGAATGTTTCGAAGTTGAACATGGCATAAACCACTTGATTACCAGTCAATGATATGAACCGTTAACAAGTACGAGAGAAACCACCAAAAATGACAATGGTTCTCAAGGTACTTCCAGTACAATCTTTGAAGTGTGAATAAGTGATCTGAAGTCGAACACTCATAAAATTGTTTGATCGCAAGCTAATGATGAGAACCTGTCATCGAAGGCAAGAAACCTGCCATTAAGGCATGCAGGACTCAAGGTACTAAAGGTTTCTAGATCAACCTCCTAGATAATGAGTTGAAGTCGATAGGAAGCGACCCGTCGTAGGAAAGCCTTCGACATGAAACACAATGTCAAGTTTTGAAAATAGTTTGCAAGGACTAACTCAAGGATGTCTGACACGATTGAAGGCATAGAATTCGCAAAGGAATTTTGAACTGAGGTTGAACTTCTCTTGAACACATAACGATGCAAAAATTGACTTGGTAGTATTTGACTTAATGATAATACCAAAAACAATGAATAATTTCATGAGGTTTGATTAATTGTAAGACAAATGGATTTCACAACCCAGACATGAGTGTGACAGAGTGTCGTGTTCAAGAGTGGCATACTACCTTTAGAAATGATAATGTAAAATGGACACCTTTTCTCAATTTTCCCCCACCATTACTGGTAAGTACCTCTTTATTTTGTACAAGCTTGAGGAGGATAACATATGCTTGGACTGTAAGCTCATCCTTTGAATGAGTCCATCGAAGTATTTTTAACGAACCGTAAGAAGGAATGGTTTGGTCCCATTATGATTAAGGGGTCTTGTACTTTTTAGTTTTTATGAGTCCAATAAAGGAGTAACTCGATGTCTTTTTCTTTTAAATAGTTTGGAAAATTACACAAAAAAGGAAACTCATTCAGTTCTTTTACTGTAAAATTTTAACTAGCCCAGAGAAAGTAAAGCTTAGCATTTTTTAGTTTTAGAGAGTCAGAAGAAAAACATAAGTAGACTCCATCGGGTTCTTTTTCATAAGTTTTAGTCCCTCAAGTTCAAAAAAGGATAAAATAATACAAGAGAGAACTCTATTGACCATGTTCAGTCAACATATACCTTTTTTGTAAATAGTCCTAACTCAGCCCATAAAAGGGTAAACTTATATTGAGTAGACGGTTGTTCAATTACTTTTACGAGTTCAAACAAGCAAGTACTTGGAAATCTTTTCATTTTTAGAAGAGTCTGAAAAGGGCTTAAAAGAGGACTCCATGATTTTCGCTTTTCGTAATTTTTTAAGAGCATGAAAAGTGATAAAAGTCTACTAAATAGTCAAAATGATTTATCCTCGCTTTGTAACCTATCCTACACATTCAAACTCAATAAATCGTCATAAATACTCAAAAATATAATTTTCCCTCTTAAAAGGTTTTAAATATAAAAATAATATTTTTTAGCTTAAAAAACCTTATAAAAGTGGGAACAGTAAATTATTTTCACCATTTGCATTTTTACCATTTGAGAGGAGAGAGAGGAATTTTTACCACGAGACTTCCAGGACTGATTCTGAGCTAACCGGTGGACGACATCGCTAACTGCTTCTTCCAGGTAGAAGATCTATCCTTAACTTAGTTTTTCATCCATTTAAAATTCCATTTTAACCTTTCAATTAATTTTTTGGGGCAAGATTATGATAAAAAAATGCACCCTCAACCCTGCGCTGGTTTCTTTCAATCAAGCCCGCACATGCAGATAAAATTTTCCATACGGAAAATCACAGCCAACGTGGATTTTTTCTGGAAAAATACGCGCAGTTGTGCCCTGTCTACAAAACGTTGATAACATAGGCGGCAAGGGTTTATTTTTATAAGTTTTATGCCTCAAAAAACATGACATGGCTTTCAAAAAATATTCTAATCCTTTTAAAATGGTCATTTCAGACTAATTGATTGTTCAAAATGGAGTGGAGGGAAAGAGAGCATGAAGTCAATGATTTGGCCGCAGATCCAACTACCATGTAGGTTCTAAGAACTTGTGGCCTCCTGAAAAACTGGTTCATTCCTGGGATGAAAGCTCAGGTAGATCTGATCACATGGCTAGTAAGAGCCTAGAATGTCTAGGAACAATGTTTCGTGATCACAGATCATCGCATTACCATTGACATCGATGACATATATTTATTAACTGAGTTGTCTCAATGGGGAGCTGACATTTCATTATTTGGAAAGAGGATAGGAGAAGATACTATTGATGGGTATCTACAGCGCTTTTGCAGGGGTGCACCACTTAAGGATGGTAGAATTGATATTCAGACTAATGAGCTCTTGCCCCTAAGGACCATTTCTTTCACTGTTAGCAAACTGTGTGGCAACTCTGCACTTCATTTAGCCATGCGGGCACACATGAAAACTATCGTGGAACGCTGGGAATCCATAATGTTTAACTGTTGTGAGGCAGTGGTGGTAAACATGAAGGGACAGCTGACCAGATGCAAGAATGGGAAACTGAAAAATTTCGGTTGTGGTGCCATTCTTGTTGCTTTCGCCCTAGAGAGGATTCCTCTTCTCTGTCCACAGTAGATTCTAGCAGATGAGGGCGAACTTAAGGATCCATGCATGATGAGGTGGGTTGCATTGATGGCACGTCATGGAGGTGATGGACCAGTAGTGAGGTATACTCCTAAGTTTTTTGACTGGCCAGGCAAGCAGATTGTTCCGATCAAGGGCTTTCCATATGTCAGGATGGATTGCAGAGGTGATCCCAAAATCCCACTTCTAGATGGAACTCAAGGGAGTGATCTAGGTGAGAATTTCTCATTTTGATATATTTCAATTTTTTAAAATTTTTGTGTATTTTTCTCTTCAAAGGTTAATTATCCAAAATGCATGTGCAGACATGGGCCCAAATCGACCAGGAGATTTGATAGAGGAGTCGAGCAGCCTGTAGTGGCTGCGATAGCTAACCCAAAGGCAGAAGAAATTCTGACAGAGCTGGAACACAACCTTGAGAAGTTGAATTTAAATATCCCAGAGACTAGGATGGATGACATTCCTCACCCTTATCAGAAATATGTAGTTGGGGTTCCAGGGCCACTCAGACGATTACTGTGTCGAGTTGCTCGTCTTGTCGTTTGTTATCATGAGCATCATCATGCTTAGTTGTTCTAGTTTCTAGGACCACGTTTTTATTTTTGGTGTCAGCGTATTCAGAAAATAAAAGGCCACGAGGCCTTATGTCCTTGGACGACATATTTTGTAGACACATTCCTATGCAAACTCTATTTTAATGAAAATTTATTACTTTGCCTATTGTTTATCTTGATCAATGTATGAATGAATATTGTTTTAATTCACAAATGTTGCAAATGTCTATTTAACACATGATTAGCCAATGCATCAGTAAATATGTTTAAATATCTTGGAATGTGTTGATATTCGATATAGTCAAATTGCCTTTCTAAAAGATGGAACCGTAAAAACACTCTTAACATTATTGGACTCCTTACCACATATACACTATTTAAATGTAATACAATGAGCTACGAATCTAACCTAATGATCTAATGTTGGACACCAAATGTGATGGCATCAGCTAATAGCTCAATGAATGTGTTATATTCTTCTATATTATTTGTTGTTTGACCGAGGCATATTCCATGAATAGAGGCTAGCTCACCACTAGGTGAATAGATAACCGGGGCTGCGGAAGATAAATTTCGAGTACTATGACTAGCGCCATCAACAAAGCCAATGTAAGTCTGAGGGAACGTTGACATCTACAAATCAAGTGAAAAACAAGATATGCGGAAGTAGTAAAAATGTAAAAAACATTAACTATCACACAAACCTAAAAAAGGGTAAATAATGTACAAATCTCCGCCAAAATTTTAAGCATAATATTTCTTTAGGTAAAGACCATTCTGGGCTTTCCCAAATGAATGCCATCGTAATCAACCAGCTTATAGGCTCCTTTAGCTAATACACATTTTATGACATAAGGGCCATGCCACATATGTTATAACTTTCTCGTGCCTAACTTATATAGAGCTTGATCATAAGCCAAGACTAGGTCGCCTTCTGAAAATGAGGATTAATGTTTTGATCGAATTGAGATTTGACATGTTTTTTGTGAGCTTTGCTAGTCAGTGTGGCATCATGGCAATTTTTATCTAAATGTGCTAAATGTACAAAACGTTATTCGTCTACAGAGGTAGCATGTAGTAATTCGATAGCTAGTTTTAGGGATGGGATTTTGCATTCAATGTGTAACACGACTTCCGAAGCATAAACAAGTTGGAAAGGAGTAAAACCTGTCGATGTTTTTGCAGTAGTATGATAAGGCCACATTGTTGAAAAGAGCATAGAATGTCAGTTTCCTTTATGAATACCAACTATCAATTTAATCATATTGGTTAAAACTTGTTTGACAGCTTCAACTTGGCCATTAGCTTGTGGATAGTAAGGAGTAGAGCTATCATGGCATAGGCTGAGATGTGTGGATAGTTCAACCATCAAAAAGTTAAGAAAATGACTTGCATGGTCTATAACAATAGCTTGTGGGACACCAAACCGAGCAATCACGTGATTGAAAATGAAAATTGTTGCAGTTTTGCCATCGTCTCTATATGTATGCATCACCTTGGCCCATTTTGTAAAGTAATCCCCTAGCTGAGTGAGGGTTACAAGTGATGAAATCGATGCCCCATTTGGAAAAAGGATGGGCAGTTATGATAGGGTGAAGAGGAGTTGGACGTGATCGCCTTTTGAAATCATAGATTTGGTAATTATGGCATTTTCAAACTGCAGTAATGAAATTTTTGAACATTGAAGGCCAAAAATAACCAACACGTAATATCTTTTGGGTAGTAGCGTACCCATACATATGACTGCCACGTGCTCCAAAGTGGTAGTCATTTAATATTTTTTCGGCCTCCTGGGGAGTCAAACAACGTTGAAATATAGAATCGATACCGCGATGGTAAAGAGTGTCACCAATAATATTGTATTGTTGGGATTGGTATCGAATTTGACAACGATAATTTTTAGATAACTTGGGCCTAAAAGTTTGTGTTTAGAGATGTATAATGATATCTCCATACCACGGATCTAACGTACAAATAAGAAAGAGAGATTCATCAGCAAAAGAATCTTTTTCTACAGTTTCTGTATTAGTATGAGGAAAGTCACACAATAGTTCGGAAAAAACCAAAGATTTCTTTGATTTAGATTTTTCAAATTCAAATTAAAACTCTTGTAATATAACTATCCACGTGGAGTATTTTCCCCTTAGCAATTCCTTAGTGAGAATATACATCATAGGGTTGTAATCTGAAATGGCAGTTGTTTTTCAGAGAAGTATATAGTGATGGAATCATTGATTAGCTTGGATAGTTGCCAAGGCTAGCATATCCACATGTGCATATTTAATCTCAGTTTTAGTCACATGTTCACTGCTAGAATCATCCTCTTAGACTAACACCATGCCAATAGTGGCATTGGACACAGCAAGTACATAAAATAATCTCAATGATAATCAGGTGGATGCAGTAACGGTGCATTGGTCAGTGCATGTTTTAATACATCAAAAGCTTTATCGGTAAGCTCATCCCAAAAAAAAAAAAATTCCCTTCTTCAACAATCAAGTAAAACCATGGGTTAGTTCGGCATAATTGTGGATGAATCTACGCAAAAAATTTACTTTCCCTTGCAAATTTTGGAGTTGTGTAAGGCTAGAAGGAGGAGGCAAATTCAAAATCGCCTCCACCTTGAGGGGGTCAACACAAATGCCTTCTTTCAAAATGATGAAACCTAGAAAGTCACCCTGATTGTACACAAAAGACACATTTGTGCGGATTCAAGCGAATATTGTAATGCCTGCACCTAATGAAAATTGCTTTTAAGTGCAACGGGTGATCTTCCCTTTTCATTGAATGAACCAGAAGGTAATCTAAATAGAGTTGAACATTATGCTCGATATCATGGAATGCATAAGACATTTCTCACTGAAAAGTTGCACCAATGTTTTTCAGGCCAAATGGGAGTTTACGATAAGCAAAATCTCCCCATGGGCATATAAATGTGGTTTGGTACTGATCGGCAAGGAGTATGTTTATTTGATTGTAGTCAGAAAATCCATCCATGAAAGAAAAAATTCATTCCCAGCACAGTCATCGATAATTTGGTTGATATATGGAGTTGGATAATTGTCCTTAGGAAAATCTTTATTAATATCTCTATAATCAACACATACTCGAATAGTTCCTTGTTTTTATTGATGGGTACAATGTTTGATACCCAATCAGTCAAAGGAATAGGGTAAATGAACCCTGCTTTCAACACTTTGTCAACCTTAGTTTTGATAATGGCAACTTTTCGTGCATGTATAGGACGTAATTGTTGTCTAACAGGCTTAGCATCTGGATAAGATTTTATTTCATGTACAGCTATACTAGGGTCGATTCCTAGCATTTCTTTGTATAGCTAGACAAAGATGTCATGAAATTCCTGAAATAGGGCTTTATAAGTTTGAATCTCTTCTAAAGAACAAGAAGCTCCTATATGAATATTTTCAGTTATCCTGGGTTTCACTGAGATATCTATGGGTATCGTTGTTGATATGTTCCCTAAATGTTGTTCAGAATTGGAAGAAAGGCTACATATTGGGCATTGAGGATCAATAAGAGTCTCAGATGAAAACATAGATGAGAATTATTCTCAATTTTGTCAAAGGATGGCAAGAAGGTTGAACAATGATGAGCATCGTTCCATGGAATTTTGTCCCAGGTCATAACTTCCATAATCCCTTCATCAGTTAAGAATTTTTTGTTAAAAGGATCAGGCATAGAGACTACTTCCAATCGTGACAAATGATAATATTCATCAATAATCGTATTCATTCAATTGTTTTCAGATGTTGATGAGTTGGAAAAGGATTGAATTGCCTCATATGCTAACTTAAAAGGACTACGAGTCATCTCACTGCCATATAAGACTATTTCTAACTCTGAGGGTACTTACCACGGATCTCCTGATTCGAAAGTACTCGATGTAATCATATTAATATGGGCATCATTATGAGGCAAATTGAGTGGAGGGAATGTGAAATTTCCCATAGAAGATAGGTATTTGAGAAGACCAACACCAACTTATTCATATGGATTCATTGATTTTCAAACAAAAGGAACACTACCTGTGGAATTAAAGTCTGAGGTATAGTAGGATAATTGGTCTACCTTCACAATTCTCCCTTTGTGAAGAAACATGATCATCCTAAAATATGACGAGACTACTACCGACATGGCATAAGTCTAGCTCCGACCAAGAAAAATGTTATATTAAAGTTGAGTATCAACAACCTCAATGTCTATTGCTACCATTTTACCCTCTAATTCGATTGGTAAATCAATTAAAAGACCATAAGGACGAAAACCTCTTCCATGAAAGACTTTCAAAGTTGTGGGAGATTGATTGATTATTGGAGAACCTAAATATTTCCAATGTGAAATGGACATAATACATGTCGATGCTCCTTCGTCAATCAATGTTCAAAAAACTCGTCGAGTTTTGACATGAACTAGTATCTAAAAATCCAGTTGGTGCGGGAGATGCGGGACATGATTTTCGAGATCGAAGACAATAAAATGGAAGTCATGAGGATCTACTGCTCTTATGGATGATAATAATAACTTCCTTTATGTTATACAAGTCTGCACCTGACATTGCCGAAGGTGACATAGCCAAATCTTCGACGATGTTATAGTTCTGAGCAGCCCTAGCATGAGGGTTAAAAGTTGACTTTCGAAGCATACCCTTAGGAAGTGGACGAATTATCATATCAGGGTATTTTTTTGGAATATGTAGCAGTTTAGAAGAAGGAGGAGCAGATGTGGAAGTTTGACCAGTTATACCAGAGTCATCTTCATCTTCAACAGGACTCTTTGATGTGTAATATTTATGTTAGGTTCCTATACTAATAGGAGTCATAATTTTTAATGACCGAGATTAAACCTTGTAATATTGTACATACCTTTGCTTTTGCAAATGTTTTCCATATTCAAAAAGTTAAAAAATTTAAAGAGGGTATGTCCTAAAAGAATAATCAAAGGACAGAAAGAACAAAAAGGTCAAAAAAGATTAAAAATATGAACCCCAAGAAAAGAAAAAAGACCATGAAAGTGAGCAAGCCAAAATGCCTCTCCTATTTACTTTTTGTGCATAATAAATGATTGTGTGCATTTTGTAATTCTTGCCACAATCCATGATATTCAAAATGTTTAAACTTGGCTATTTCATGTCTATAGATAGAGAATAAAAATTTGGCCAAACAGTGTAACCTTGGCAGATAATTAGATAGGTTGAGTAAATAAAAGAAGCTCAATTGTTTAATCTGAGCCCTTGGATGTAATTAGGTTAGATTTAGTTATTTTACTATTGTAAAGAAAAAGAAAAATATTTGATAAGGGTTTGCTAGCTCAAATGCACCCTAATAAAGTGATGTAAAAATGGCAAGAAGAGTAGATGGGTAAGTAGAAGGTTGCAGAAGTATGATGATTGATTAGACAAAAGCACATTTATCATATTTCAACATGTATTTCAAATGTGAATGGGAAATCAAGCATGGAAATGGATTTCAAAGTCAATTAATTAAATTCCTCCATCCAGTTCACCTTTTACTTGACTAATTTCCCATAATAAAGTTCAAAGTGCTTGAAAACTTTTAAGTCAAAGAGGCTCAAAGAATTTCTCTAACTTTTGGAGGGACTAGACTCTCGGCTCAATGACTTAAGGACAATAAGTACTAGATTTCCCCTCATAAATTCATCTCCCTTCATCCCCCCTCATTTCCCTAATAAAACCCCTTTTCCTATTGATAAAACACTATTTTCCTAGGGAAAGTAATCACCCCCATGAAAAACCCCTTTTTTCAAAAAACCCACAAAAGCACATTACCCTAAGTATTAAATATTAATATGTGAAAAACATCAAGTTCACAAAAAGAGAATTTGCTTATTGATTTTTCCCTTTTCTACTCATCATTTCATATTAATTACTAATTTATTATATTAAATCCCAATGAAAACCCAGTATCTCGTATATATTTAACTCCTCTATCTAAAATAACCCCACCCATTAGTTTAGTTATAAACTATAGTACTACCCCTTATCCCTCAAAAAATATTAAAATCCAGCCCTCAGTCATTAATCCTGCCTTAATCCATCATTAACCTCGATATTGCCGCACACTAACTTTCGTGCAGCTTCCCCACCCGATCACTATGCGATCGCTTCCCTCCACATCTGACGGCCCTTATCCATATCGGGCCAACCCATCCGCCGAATGATACCTGCCCAATAAAGTGGTTTTTTCCACGAGCCCTCAATGCTATGTGTCAGCCGATGAGTGGAATCGGGCGGCCTCTCCCCAATACCACTGAGCGCCCAAAAGCAGTGTGATAGAAACCATTTACCGCCCGCCCGCTACATGGCAAAATGACCATTGTTCACCCTGTACCCACCAAAACTGACTTTTACGCATAAAGCCAAAAAAGCCCCAAATCTTTTGTTTTCATTGGAATTTCCACTGTAAACATCTGAAACACATGCACGCACCTACAAACGTCGAATTCATCAACCCAGGTCTAGTTGCACTCCAAAGACGCCGCAGAGCACCCAATTTTCTTTCCAACCTACACAGAGCCCTTTCGACCATTTGTTGTTACTAGTCACCCTGTTCAGAGACATTTCACCTCAATTCCAGGTATTTAAGCCACAATTCACTAAAAATTCTTGTCAATTTCAAAACCAGTTACTAATTGTTCTTAGTTAAGATAAAAAATAATTAAAGAAACTCAAAGAACTGAAGCCTACTCTGTGTTAAACCACCATTACTCTAACACACTGCAAATTACTGACCCCATTCTCAAATCCACAAGAACTGAGAATGGCTTCCCCAATTTCCATGGATGTAAGACCTGTCACCACTCCCCATCTACACTCTAGGGTAGCCTCCTGTTGTTATCTATGACTATGCCTAGTTTATAGCTAATAGGATGCATGACCAGTTTCTTAGAATGAATAATGAGAGAGCCTTCAAATATTCCTCTGTTTTATACCATCTTTTCCTATATTATCAATCAGATAAGTTCCCATTCACTCTTTAGAAGCTTGACACTAAGGGTCAGCCCAGATTAGTCATTTTTTGGACCCCATTGATCCACAAATATCACTCCCCATATTCATATGCTGACTTTATTGACCTATTTGTGCATCCAATTGTGACAATGTTGATAGGAAGCCCTCCTCCAAGAATCAGTTCAGACATAAAAAGGATCCTGCAATTGTCAAAACAATCCAAGGTAGGTGATTGGTACTTATAACAAAACCATACCGAGATCAGAATCTATGGTTGTATGCTGGATCCATACAAGCTCCCAAAATACCTCCCGATGAGGTTATTTGCTTTAGAGTACTATAGGTAGATTATCAGTGCAGATGAAACTAATTTCGTCAATGCCAAGAAGAATGTCAACTTCAAAATAAAATACCAACTAGGCCCCTTCATATGTAACTCTATGGAAACAGGTCGGGAAGCAGATTTGATATTGCAGAGCATGAAATTCCAAAGAAGTTTTGTTTGGAAGTATGACCCTTTGGAATTCTTTACCAAGAAAAGACAAAATTTCAAGCTAGGGCCTTTCATCCACCATCCCATACCTGAGATTGAAGCTTATGCCAACCAATCAAAATGGGAGGAAGGGACATTAGTTGATCAGGACAGCACCATGGTAGATATAGAGAATCCTCTAATAGATTTGAAAAACAACTTGATGAGGGTTTTTTCCTGCAGGTGCCAGAGGAATCAGAGGTGCCAGACCGATCAGACATACTAGAGAAATCAAACAGAACAGAGACAACCATGAATAACCCCCCAATTGTACAGACTCCTCTAAATGAGGAGAAAATCCTAAAGAGAAATAGGGAAGGAGGCACCACTTCAACAAGGGCAAATTCACAAGCTTATGTAGAAACAAGCCAAGCTAGAAGAAAGAGAGTGAATCCTATCTCTGAATAGGAATACACAGAGGAGACAGTAGAGGTCACTAGTACAAAAGGAAATAGGAGCAGGCCTGCCACTGCATCTAGAGGCATGCCAGAGCCTTCCACATCACAAACTGAGATGTTAGAAAGGCAGCAAAGTATTGAGGTATCTTCTTTCATAATACCTGCAGATAAGGACCAAGATATTACAGAAAGATACAAAGAGATCAAGGCTAGAAATGAGAGGCTTAAGGCCCAAACATATGCCCAATATTTGAAGATGACCCCAACTAATCAAACAAGGCTAATTTCAGCCTTTGATGTCAAAGAGGGGAAAATGAAGATTACTTTCATCAAGCCAACTACTCAGCAGCCAAGAGAAGCATCAAATTTCAAAAAGGTGGATTTTGAAGTACTGGAAAAGGACATTCATCATATTGATCATATTGAACTACATAAGCAACAGGAGAGATGATTTACTCTACATTAACAGGGAAGGCCATTGCTTCCCACCAATTACAGAACTCCCTAAACAATATATCAGCACAATTTCAGTTGGAGAAGGCCTCCTCAGAGGCCAAGGATACAAGGATCAAGTCCTCAGAGGACTTAGTGATTGAATTCGGACATGATCCCAAGGATATAAAAGCTACAGAATAGTTGATTAAGAAGAAAAATGATGATATTGTTGCACTTAAGATCAATTGAAAATACCCCAGCTGCATCATCCTCAAACTCTAGAAGTCTTAGAGAATCAAACCAGACATGAGGAATTGATGGACTTGGTCCTGAAGCTAAATGATCAACTTAAGGAGACAAAGAAGGATTTGGACACTTTAATTTAGTTGAATCAAAGTGACTTGGCCACAACTTCTAAAATTGTCGTCCCCACAATACCTACAACAGTTCCTTCCACACTAGCAACATCATTGGCACCCACTGCTCCACCTGCCACAGCATTACCAATAATAGTAGAATCTACAACAACAATAGGTACACCAGCAGATAAAGCAGCAGAACTAGTCAATGTCATGGAAGAGATGTCTATCCAGCCTACAGAGCTGAAGAGATTAAAGGAAAAGGTAGCAATTCTAGAAACTGATTGTAAACTTGCCCAACTCTAGCAAAAAGAAGAAACACAAAAGGCACTGAGAATGGGTGAGAGAATCAAAATCCTGGAGAAGGATTTAACACTACAAAAACCACTGGGACAAACCAAAGAAATGCTTTGGGCCAATATCATTGACTCTATCAATGATATTTGGCAATCAATCCAAGTTATATTTGAGCAGGCTGAATTAGTGAAGATAGCTATTGAAGCTATCCAAAAAGTAAAGGAAGAATTGGGGAATAAACCATAGGATGCCAATCGACTCATCTACTTCCTAAACAGCAAGAATAGATATGAGCTCCATGAGCTTAACATAGAAGATAGGACTAAGGCCATCCTGGAGATTAGGAAGGTTCTTTCCAAAAGAAACCTTATGCTTAACTTAGAAGAGAAGTGCCATAACATGCAGGTAGCCATTGACAGATTCATGGCTAAGTTTCAGATTTTGAGGGAGAAGGGTCTTCCCAGTCCTATGGTCATCAATGAAAATCTCATGCCCCAGCTGGACTATGGAGATAGACTAAGAAAATTGGCTAAGGAACAAGCAATTTCTTCTACCATTAAAGCCCTGCCAACAGGGAAACGATTTTATGACACATTGGAGAGCTTGTTTTTTCTAAAGCATGAGGTGAAACACTTGTTCCTCACCAAGCCAAATTTTTCAAAGTACACAGAGGAAGATGAAATATACAGAAAGATGATGAATGTAAAGCTACTTGATGCATAATGGTGGCAAAACATGACAAATTTACTGTAATAAATTTACATCAGAAAGTTACTACACAGTAAATGAAGGCAACCAGTTAAAACAGGTAAAAGAAGAGCAGCAATGTCAAAGAGTATCAGTTGAAAGATGAAAGTGAAGAATATTCCAACGTATAAATGCTACAAATATCGGCTAGCTTAAAGGGCTCCAATTTAACTGAAACATCCAGCAAAACCACAATAAAAGGGACAGCATGAAGCAATTCAGCATCTGTCTCTATCTTCATGCAAGAAGCTATTTTTATTCCATGGATTAAGTCTCAAATTGTTTTGAGATATTTGTAAATAGTTTTGTATATATACTTCATATTTCAAAGTATTAGGGGTGGATTCTTTTACTTTCAATAGAATTTTGTTCAAAGACTGTAAAATCTTTTGTGTCATTGACTGGGCCAGCGTGTTGGATTGAAGAATAAAGATCAGATATTTCAAGGGATTCATGTGTAAAGTGGAGTACAAATGATTAATTTTCTTGTGTTGTTTTATATCCCTTAAATTTGTTTCATAATCTTAAATGTTTCAGAAGTCTGAATGTATAACATGAATATTATTTCAGAATTTGCTTGACTACACTTTGTCTTACTGTTATACATTATTAATGTTTTCTCCTAAACTATCTTAGCTAGGGAATTCTTAATTGCTCCTTATCTTCCGTAGTTTCTCCTTTGGTCTATAGTAAAGGATTCTTAATTTCCCTTTACTCATGATTCACTATTGTTCCCCCATCTTAGCCTCGGTCTGAGGATTCTTGATTGCCCTCTCACCTCCATTAAGACTCATCTCACCATTCAGTCCAAGGATTTGTACTTAACTCTACTATCTTTCCCCTTGAACATTCCCTTTAGTGATTTAACTCTAGCTTTTCTGCCCTTTCTTTGACTCCATTGCCCAATGGCCTAAAGGCATCAACCTAGATACCTGTTTTAAAGATTCCACCACCAGATCTTCATACAAATAAAAAACCCCCCTGAACTCTAGAACTAGCCTAATATCTAAGCAAACATAGCTAAATTATATAGAGAGAGCCCTCTTTGAGCCATAGGTTGGCTAGAGCCTATGCTTAAAAGTTGGTTTGTGATTACCTTGAAGCCTTCCCTTCTTCCAAAACTTCTAAGGAAAAGTTTTGAGTGATAACATAGTGGAGACTCCACTGGGGATTTGATCCTTGGTCTCCTAAAACTTTAAGGAAATCTTAATCATCATCTTGAGCCCCTTAAAGTCAGTTTCTACAAAAGTTTTAAAATTTACACTAAAAACATTTAAAAAGTTATAATTCTAGCTACCAGGAAAACTCATTATACCAGGGCCAACCCAGGTCTAAACCCTATAGTTATTGTGGACGATCCAAACATAATTATGAGAAAATCCAAAAAGAAGAGAGTTCAGTTGATAAAATACCATTAGCTAAAGCTAATTCTTGCCCTGATGAGTGGTTGTTTTTAGAAGATTTACCTTTTGATTTGTAATTTGATCTCTCATTGTTTAGAACAAAATCTGAAAGTGTGCTTAATGAAACTGTTCTAGATCCTGATTTTATTGCAGACCTTGAATTTCAAAGAGCTAATAGATCAACTGATGAATATATTCTGAATACTCCACTATCATCCATTAATACTGCTCTGACTGTTGAACTTTATACTCAATCCTCCAACATTATTGATACCCCTTCCATCACTACCACACCATCCATTACTTCTACTTTAGTTCATTCCACTAGCCCATTCATTCCACATCTCCTTATACAACATAGAATCATGTTTCCACCTATAGACACTCCACTTCACCCATTAGCCCTTCGAGTTCACTTATAGATACCTCCATCTCCCCTATACGCACAAATGTTCCTTTTAGCCCAATTTCCATCATAGAAACCCCTTCATCCAGTGTTAATGTTTCAATTTCATTTGTAAATATTACAACTTCAATTGTTAACATTCCAAATTCCACTATTAATACTCCAGTTTCAATTAGAAATCTTTCATTTTCAATTGTAAGCACTGCTAGCTCATCCATCTACACCTCAACCCAAACTAATATTCCCTTATCACCAAGCCAAGCCAAGGCTTTGGCTATGGCCAATAGATATGCCCCTTTGGTGTTGTCTGGTAAGTTACATGACCTACCTCAGGACCATCAAAGTAAAATTCAATTATTTGATGCTACAGGCCTATACACTGCTCAGAAACATGTTAACAAAATGAATGATTATTTTGAGTTACATGAGATAGATGATGTAGATGTAAGAATGAGACTTTTTCCCAAACATTAGCTGGGGAAGTTAGAACCTGGTTTAGAAACTTAGTTGTTGGTAGTATTGCATATATGACAAACTTTCATAGGATGTTCATCGAGAGATGGTAAAGGAAGAAAAACCCATTGCAGATACTTTGTGAGTATGAGAACATTAGGAGAGGTCCTAAAGAATCAGTTCAAGATTACTACACCAGGTTTAATAGCACTTACAATGCCATCTCTGTCAACCGTAAGCCTCCTCCTGATCTCGCAATGATGAAGTTCCCTAATGGTTTTGATCTAGATATGGCCTGCCAACGTAGGGAAAGAGAGCCTGCAACCCTAGAGAAAATCCAAACTAATGCAGTAAAAGTAGAGGCTAATATTTTAGCCAAAAAAGCCCAAGCAAAGATAGAAAGGAGAGGAGTATTTGTTGATGAAGCTTCAATGTCTGATGGTAAAGTAGATCTTTTGGTCAAAATTGTAGAAAGAATCATGGATAGACTTGACAACCTAGATAGAAAAACATGGGATAATCAACAATTACCCCCAGTTAGGAATGTTAATTTCAGAAAAAACCAAAATAAAAACCAAAACACAAGAAAGAATGGACCTGATCAGAATATTAGACCCCATTTTCAAGAAAACTATGCAGAATCATCTGATCCGAACAAGATACCCAAATCAATCTAATGGGAGTAGATGATCAAAACCATGTATTCCTCTCCTAGAATGAGGAAGAATTGCATATGCTCCAACAACTTCAAACCCAGTTCAAAGAGTCATTTGACTATAAACAGGGATATGAATCTCCCATATTTGAAGTGCACAAACAATATAATTTTATAAGTAAAAAGAATTTTGGTCCTCCTGACCAAACCAAGAAAACAATGGAAAATCAACCCAAAATAAAAAATAAAGTTCCTGTTTCGGAAGTGCTTAAAATCCTCCCTGGACCAAACCAAAATCCCCCTAGTCCCATCATTGAAGAAATAACTGCCAAATCAACCCTTTGTTGAGCAACCATCCACATCAGTTCCACTTAAAGAACCAGAGAAAAACACCCATAATGCTAGATCTGAAAGTCCCAATAAGGAAATCCCAAGTAAACAAAAGGAAGATAAATCCACTCAAAACCCTGTTCCAAGGGTCTACAACCCTTCCTCATCATTCAATTTGGGAGTAGAGATATCCAAGCTAAAAATTCCAGTCCCTTTGACTGAACTAGTTAAAAACGAAACTTACAAATCACAAGTAAATCAGACCCTAAACATTATTGAAAACGAAGACTCAGTTAACTTGTTTGATGATAAACCAAAATTAATATTTGGATAGATGTCAATGGCAAACCGCAAGAAGGAGGAATTCCACCTTTTTACATAAGCCTTAATATTCATGATAAAGTACTACACAATGCCATGTTAGAGAATGGGGCTTCTCATAACCTAATGCCAAAATCAGTGATGGAGAAATTGAAACTTGATATTACTAGACCTTACAAAGACTTGTTCTCTTTTGATTCAAGTCAAGTAGAATGTCTAGGGTTAATCAAATATTTGTGTATTACTTTAGTCCAATATCCTGCCAAGGGCATCCTCATGGACATTGTAGTGGTTGATATCCCACCAAAAAATGGCATGTCGTTGTCCAAATCTTGGGGAGCCAAGCTTCAAGGATCCCTCCAACTGGATATGTCATATGCCACAATTTCTGTGTTTGAGCAACCCAAGAAACTATACAGAGAAACTTTCATGAAATACATGGTAAATAGTCAAGATCGACCTCAAAACTATCCCATCTACTCCATGCATTTAGATGTAGACTCTTTTATCATGTTCAACACTGTTCAAATGCCAAGCAAAACTCCTAACAGTGTTGTTGCAGAACCAAAAGAAATTGCAGTTTCCACTACTAATGAATCTAAAGAAACTCTAGAATTGTGCAATCAAGAAAGTAATCAGGTTTCTAGAAATAAAAATAAATGGGATATTGATGATGAGAACTATGTACATGAAATCTTATGGCATTTAGAATTTGATGGCTCTGTAAATAAGTTAGGAGAAGGGGTAGGAGTATGGATTTATAATTTAGAAAACAATCACTCAGAAGGCCATGCCTATAGGTTACATTTCAGATGTACCAATAATATGGTTGAATATGAGGCTTTGATTCTAGGTCTCAAGGTAGTTAGGAATTGAGGTGCTCAAATATTTTTAGTTATAGGAGACTCAGAACTAGTTGTAAATCAGATCAAGGGTGTATATATGACTAAAGACACTAGATTAGGTTATTATAGAGGAACCATTGTAGAAATACTCAATACTTTCCTAGAAACACAACTTGCAGTAGTTCCTAGGAAGCACAATATGCAAGCCCGTAGTTTAACAATGTTTGCTAGTACCTGCAGGTTACCCTTCCAACCTAACCATCAATACACTATTAAGGTCAGGCACAGACCTTCAATCCCAGATAATCTGCAGAACTCGAAAGTATTCTAAAATGATAGACAAATAAACAACTTTTAACTTTAGAAGAAGAATTTTCACATAGTAACATAGACACTGATACATCCATAGATCTTAACTCTAGGGATGAAGTAATAATAAATGAGCTAGAAGGTAATGAAGCAGATAGTTTTAATCCCACTAAATTCACAAGGTCGGATATAGACAACCTAGAACAGGTTGAGATTGATGAAACAATTAATGACGAGAACGAAGTAATTAATCTCAAGGATAATTTCTTACCAAAAGGTTTAACCCCTCTGGAAGACTTATTCGATTCAAATGATGTTCCTAGGAAGCCTAAAATGGAACCATTAAAATCTGATATTGAAGAGTTTAACATAGGTACTGAAGACCATCCCAAGCTTATCAAACTGTCAAAATGACTCCTTTCAACAGAAAAGGTGAAATATATTGAGTTATTGAAAGAATTTCAGGATGTCTTTGCTTGGAGCTATGAGGACCTTAAATCCTATGACACCAGCATCATCCAACACACAGTCCTCTCAAAGAGAATTAAAAACCTTTCAAACAAAAGCTTAGGATAATTAATCTTGTATTATTAACTTCAATAGAAAAAGAAATTAAGATAATGTATGATGCCCAGATAATTGCACCAATAAGGTTTTCTAAATGGGTCTCAAACTTGGTCCCAACTAGGAAGAAAATCGGTGAGATCAGACTCTGTGTAGATCTCAGGAACCTGAATAAAGCATCACTTAAGGACAACTACCCACTTCCCAAAATGGACCACATCTTACAAAGGGTAGTTAGGTCGACCAGGATCTCATTACTGGATGCGTTTTCTAGTTACAACCAAATTTTGGTTCACCCTGACAACCAACCCAAGACTGCTTTCACCACTCCTTGGGGCACCTTCATGTATGTCAAAATGCCTTTTGGTCTAATGAATGCAGGAGCCACTTTCCAAAGGGCTATGGATATATCCTTTTCCAAAGAAATCCATGATTTCCTTGTGATATATCTTGATGATATTAATGTTTTCTAAAAATCAAACAATCAACATCTAGGTCATCTAAGGCAGGTCTTTATAAAATGCAGAAAGTATGGCATCTCCTTAAACCCCAATAAATCTTTATTTGGATTGGAAGAAGGGAAATTGTTAGTACATATCATTTCTAAATAAGGCATAAGAATAGATCCTGCAACAATTGAAGCCATCTTGTTGATACAACACCCTAGGAATATCAAAGAACTTCAAGCCTTTTTAGGAAAGATTAACTTCCTTAGAGGATTTATTTCTAACCTAGCAGAGTTAATTAGAGCACTAAATAACATGTTGAAAAAGGATTTACTCTAAGTTGGATTGTCAAAGCTAAGAAATCATTTGAAGACATCAAGCTAGCCTTGAAAAAAAACCCAGTCTTAGTTAGTCCCAAATCTGATAGGGATTTCATTTTGTTTTCCTTTGCTTCTGAGCATAGAATAGTTGCAGTTTTACTGCAGAAAAATTACCAAGGATATGAACAGCCCATTTATTTCTTTAGCAAATCCTTAAGAGATGCTCCCTTGAAATACAATATAATGGAGAAACAAGCATTGGCTCTAGTCAAAGCTATCAAAGATTTTAGGGTATATATTTTCCCAATTCTAAAGTCAAAGACATCCTAACTCAGGAAGGTCCTAATGGGAAAAGGGGAAAATGGATTGCTACTATCTTGGAGTATGATATAGAGATCAAACCCACAAAGTTAATCAAAGGCCAAGGCTTAGCTAAACTTATGGCTGAGTCGAACTGTCAGGCCTTAGCCATAAACTTTATTATTGCACTAGATGAAGGAGAGGAGATGGCGACTCCACCGATCAGTCAAGCCTTTGTTGAATCACCATGGTATGCTGATATCACCTACATTTTACAAAACTTACAAGCTCCTCCTGGATTATCTAGAACCAAAGGTAGGTTTTTAAAAATGAAAACTTTGAAATTTTGTATACTTGATAATGCTTTGTTTTGGAAAGATCATGAAGGAATTCTCATTAACTGTTTGTTAAAAGATGAGGCTGACAAAGTTCTACAATACTTTCATGCAGGTGACTGTGGTGGACACCTCTATTGGAGAACCACTGTAGATAAAAAATCTTAAGGGTAGGTTTCTACTGGCAAACTTTGTTCTCTGATGTCAAGAAATTTGTGACCTCTTGTCATAAGTGTCAAATTTTTTAAGGAAAAAGAAAACTTTTGTCATTGCCCCTTAAACCAATTAGTGTTGAAGTACCTTTTCAACAATGGGGTTTAGACTTCATTGGTGAAATTCACCCACCCTCCTCTGCCCAACATAAGTGGATCCTCATAGCCACAGACTATTTCACAAAATGGATAGAGGCCATACCTTCAAGGCAAGCCACAAATACTATTATTATTAACTTCCTTGAAGCCAACATTCTGTATGGATTTGGATGCCCAACCAAGTTCATTATTGATAATGCAGTAGCTTTTAAATCCAAACGAAGGATAGAATTCTGCAATAAGTATCACATTACCCTGGGTCATTCTACAGCCTACTACCCTCAAGGAAATGGACTGACAGAATCTTCAAACAAATGTCTGGTGAACATTATTAAGAAGTTACTAGAAGATAATAAGAAAACATGGAACAATAAGTTAGTCAAAGCCTTATGGGCTGACAGACTGACCACCAAGAATTCAATTGGTACATCCCCCTATAAACTAGTGTATGGCATGGAAGTTGTTTTTCCATCCTCTTTGGGAGTACCAGTGATGAAGATGCTCCAAGAACTACAATCTGAACCAAATGATATCCAGAGGAGAATAAACCATACTATTCATCTCCAGAAAACCAGAGAAGAGGTCTACATTAGATCTCAACTTGTGCAGGAAAGGATCAAAAAGATTTTTGATAGAAGGACCAAGGTAGATGATTTCTACTTAGGTGATAAAGTACTCAAGTGGGATTCGAGAAGGGAAGATAAGGGTAAGCATGGGAAATTTGATTTCCTATGAAAGGGCCCATATATCATCTATGCTTACAGAGGGAACAATGCTTTCTTCCTTTAAGGACTAGATGGTACTGAAGAAGGAGGACCAGTGAATGGTTGAATGCTCAAACAATATATTGAACCTAGTTATTGATTTCACTTATCATTTGTACATACTTTACTTTCAAAAATCTAAAGTGATTGTATGGTGATTTTTGAAGTTGAAGCCC